>JAWQEG010003456.1:0-23693 GCA_033782935.1 Petrolisthes cinctipes | reverse complement strand
CTTCTCTCTGTTACCTTTGTTTTCCTTGCAATGTTCCTTTTTATTTATTATTTCCGTTTCATTTTTTTTTTATTCTCCTTTCCTCCTATGATTTCTTTTCTTTCCTCTCCTTTACCCATTATCTTTTCCCCTTTCTTCCTTTCTATGCCCTTGTCTCTATTCCCTTTGTTTTCCTTCCTATGTTCATTTTTTCTCTCTCTCTGTTCCATCATTTTACTCTCCCTTCCTCCAATGTTCTCTTCCCTCTCCTTTACCCTTTATCTAAATGTTCCCCCCCTCCCTCTATTCCCTTCCCTTTCTCCTTCCTCTGTCTTCCCTTTGGCCAGGCAGTCAGTCAGTCAGTCAGTCCTCCCTCCCTTTGGTACCCTGAGCTCTTCCCTTTTTATCGGGAGTTATGCTTTGTACACTCTTTTTATTATTGGTGTTATTTCCTTTCCCTTTCACTCCTGGGATGCAGAGAGAGAGAGAGAGAGAGAGAGAGAGACGAGAGAGAGAGAGAGAGAGAGAGAGAGGAGAGAGAGAGAGAGAGAGAGAGAGAGAGAGTGTGTGTGTGTGTGTGTGTGTATCCAAAGTTCCAAACTATGAGTAGCCTATACGAGTAAGTTAGTGCACTACGGTATTCGATTAAGGGATCGGTATTGTAGCACAGTTTCTAGGAATGTGAAGCCATCAAATTTACCAGCAAGTGATCTATAACAACAACCACAACAACAACAATAACTGATACATTGTATTTTTTTTCTCCCTCTTATGATAACAAGAGCAATATTAAAATTATCCACTCATGAATGCATGTGTCTGGAAAAATTGAAGAATAACATTAGGCCTACTTGTCCATAGCCACTACGATAACTCAAATAAACCACTACGGTAAATTTCAACTGGCTATCGTTCTTGGATTATTATTACTATTAGAAGATACTGTACTGCATATAAGGATCGCAATCCTTTTAATTCTTCATATATATATATATATATATATATATATATATATATATATATATATATATATATATAACACTAATATAGAAACGATGGAATTAAAACGATATTGAGTTGTTTTCTTCCCCGCCTCCTCCTTGTTGTTTTGAATTAGGTTAAGTTCGGCAGATTAGCTCCAAGTACAGTACACAGTGGCTTAATCGTTCGTGTGAGAGGCTGAAGGGCCGACTTGAACCGCCCGAATCCGCATTAATCCGCGAACGACTTGTAAAACATTCTGTAAGGCCGGCGGGCGTTCGTGGTGAGGTGGCGTGTGGCATGTGTTAGAGGCGAGGGAGGGTAGAGAGAAGGAAAAGGGGAGATTGTAGAGTGGAGGAAAAGGGGGAAAGGGTAGAGCGTAAAAAAGGGGATGAAGGATGAGATGGGAAAGGAGAGGAAGGTTGAGGTTGGAAAAAGCGGAAGGTCGAGTAAGGAAAGGAAAGAATGTAAAGGGGGAGGGAATAGAGATTTTTATCAAAATGAGAATTAGAACCAAATAGAATATGAGAGAGAGAGAGAGAGAGAGAGAGAGAGAGAGAGAGAGAGAGAGAGAGAGAGAGAGAGAAAATAAGATGAGTGTAGAAAACTAAAAATCGACTAAAGGAAAATGGTTGGAGGGGTTCTGTGTAGTAAAAGCAAAAGAACAGATAAAATTAAACGACTGAACAACAGAGAGAGAGAGAGAGAGAGAGAGAGAGAGAGAGATGAGAGAGAGAGAGAGAGACTGGCTGCTATAGTGGAAGGGCATGATAAAAGTTGTATGGTGTAGAAAAGGGCATGTCACTGGTGGGGGTGGAGGAGAGAAAAGATGTGCAGAGAAGAGAGAAAACAATGTAGAGAGGTGAAGGGGAAGAAAAGAGAGGTGAAGGAGAAGAAAAAGAGAGGTGAAGGAGAAGAAAAAGAGAGCTGAGGAGGAATAGGATGGAAGTAGAGTGGATAAGGGAGAAACAGAGAGGTGAAGAAGAGAGAGAGGAAAAGGACTTGAGGGAAGGAATATTTTACAGTACCCGTACAGTATCTTGGAATAATGTTACCGTATACAGTACCGTACCGTATGAGTCTCACCAATTATTCTTGCCTTATTTTATTATTCTCTCTCTCTCTCTCTCTCTCTCTCTCTCTCTCTCTCTCTCTCTCTCTGTTTGTGTGTGTGTGTTGCAAAATATTCAGGAACTTTCATTCTCTTGTGTGTTTGTCCTTAACTAAATTACTTACAGAAGTTACAGTACATAGTTTATATGTTCATCTTTTATATGTGCTCCATTTTTATCAAACATTTTCCCGAACCGAGATTAGGCTACATAGCAATACTTTCAGTGCATAAAACTATCACCATCAGTTCTATTACTCTAAAAGTAGGCCTACTCATAAACATTAAACAAGTCGCTCTAGTGGCAACTCATCCTATTCCTACAGATGCCATTTAATTTATTTTTGTTTTACCACTGATAGGCTAATATATTTAGGCTATTAGGCTAATAGAGCTACAAATTTTTGTCTGGGAAAAGTATTAGTATCTGTATATTATTCATATTCTTTGCAAATATACCAGCCCTGTCAAGTCAAATATTTAAAAAGAAAAGACAAAATGGTGATAAGATATGACATGGAAAGGTAACGTATTGGCCCATAAGGAAAGCGGCAAATTGGAATCTCTCCCCATATCTTCCTGAATCGTGTGATGTACTACTAAGCTCCTCTCCCTCCCTCTCCCACTCACCCTCCACCCCTTCCCTCCCTAGCCACTCTTCAGTCCTTCCAATATAGGTAAGTCTCTTGACCTGCTGTGGCCTCCTTCCTTCCTCATTAGATAGAAGCCCGGGGAAGGGAGGCAAGGGAATTGAGGCAAGGGAAGGAAGGAAGGGAGGGAGGGGATGCAATGGTGGTGGAAGGGAAGAGAGGGACGAATATTGGGAGGGGAGGGAAAGGGATGGAATGAAGATGCACGAGAAGGAAGGAAAGAAGGGGATGCAATGGTGGTGGAAGGGAAGTGAGGGAAATGGATGGAATGAAGATGCACGAGAAGGAAAGGGAATGGAAAGGAGGGAAAGGAATAAGGAAAGGAGGGAAATGAAGAAGGAAAGGAAGAAGGAAAAGAGGGTAGCCTAAGGAAGAAGGATTGGATGGAGAGGGAAAACAAATCCCATATGTGTAGTATGCTGCCGATATTCAGTATGTGAAAAGTTATCAAATGGCTCACTGTCATTACTTGATGCAGGACTTTTGATCGTGACTGTACATCCTGTATGAGGATTGGAATGTCGGGCAAAGTGGGGGCTGCAGATTTTGCCAAACTGCCACAAAAGCAACACCTCTACTGATAGATAGATATTTCATGGAACAGTACCGTATATAGGAATCAATAGCCACCAATGAATAGGCTATATAGCTTATCATATAGTACGGTACTACCATATAGAGTTAACTCCTCACTAAAATAAATCATCTACTCAACTAAACTGGAGAAACTATTAAGCACACCACCTCCATGTTGTACAGGACTCGAACCCTCACACCACCGGTCTCTGACGTACAGTACATATTGAAGCTCTTACGACAGAGCCAAGTCGAGTGGATTCCTAGTCAGTGTCCGTCCTACAAGTGGGTTATTTTCTCTAACGACTCCGATAATAGGCATCGAAATGGACTACAAGCACCATGAATCCCATCATAGTTACTCCAACGCTAGTGCTTGGGTGTTACAAGATCCAATTCCAACGAGACTGACTTGGAAAAGACTGAAAATACCATGGGCTGTAAATGTCTGGTATATTGTCAAGCAAACTCAAATCTCTGCCTTTGAAAATGACGGTGATTGTCAGGAACCGAACCTCGATCCCTTCACTCAATGACAAGATAGACCTAACCTGATATAAATTTAAAGTTAGGACTATGAACTTATAGATCTTCATTTAATCATTAAAAGCCATAAAGGTCATTCACCCCATTGTGGTTACAAGAAGGCGCTACTCCGCTCACCAAAGGAGCGTGCACTGACTAATCTCAAACCACTGGCTTGTGGGACAGGGAGTGAGACCGCTATCCTTGCACCAACCCTGTGGCCCACTAAAGAGATAGGAAAACGGCTTAATTAAGGTGTTAATTAGGCTGCACCCTACCACTTAATCCATCCAGTGCAGCCTAGCGTGCCAGACCTCCAGGGAACGCAGGGAAACCTTCAACTCATCTGCATTTGATCACTAAAGCTTATCCTACTGGCATTTATTTCCATGGAAACGACAGACTGACTTCCATATGAGTATATCATCACGTATTCTACTGTAGGCCTGTATCTATCTATAGCTTTAACGCCTCGTTCCCTTCTCCCAAGGGGGTGGCTACGCCAGAAGTCTCCAGTTTTCCCTGTTCCAGCACTCTCTCCTTACTTGGTCAAGCCGTCCTCTACCTTCCCCTTTCTCTCCCTCATATACAGTACTCTTTCACTCTGTTCTGCCATCTGACCGGTGGTCTGCCTCTCACACCAGGTCCCAAACTTCACTTCCATACACCTTTGCAAACTCCTCACCTTGCATTTTCTCCACATGTCCAAACTCCCTCAATATATTACGCTTTACCCTCCAACCACTCCACAATCAATACCAATTGCCTTCTCACTCATACCATATATTTCATACACACTCTCATTACATTCTCCATCCCACCTGGTAAAGGCCACATGCTCCTCTCAAGTAACTCATTTCCGCTGCATCTAGACTGGTGAGCCCTACTCTTAAGTCCATGTCTCCAACGCATATATCAGTGTTGGCAGGATTAGGCCTATACTATTTCACGTACTAGTCAGAATAAGTATAAGTGAACATCATCTTCCTGAAAGAGATAATTGTTGCAGCAAATTCGTACAACAACAACAACAACTACTACTATTCACTGAAATGCTTACTTACCTCTGTAGTACGGGAATTTGCAATGCCTGGTCGTCATTGGTCGGTTGTACGACAATATCCAGAGACGACACATATTACGATATGACAGTCTTCCTAGTAGTAAGGTCCGTTATTTTAATTCCAGAACACTGTTATTAGCCTAAGTGGACTATCTGTTATCGGGTTCGGTTTATCCGTAGCAATAACTTTTCATCCATGTTCTGTCCTTCCACTCACTACACAAAAATATATTCACTAACTTCTGAGGTTATCGCTTTCGATTGTACAAAACTGTCACTCCTCAGGGTTGGACTTAGAATATGACCCTTGGTTCTAAGCGGACACACAGAATCACAGACAGACAGAGAATCACGGTCGGTCAGAGAGATGTGCAATACCTCCCTCATTCCCCTACGGCGGTCGAGGTAATTACTCTCAATATTTAATGCCTCCTCACCCGGGGCAGCCTAATGTAAAATTGAGGTGCAGCGATATGTAAATTTTTTCGATGAATTTCGGTGGGCTATACTGTTTATCTTTTGCACAATATTTCCCACCTTTTAATTGCAAACTGTGTTGAAATTAAACCAAAGATTTTCTCTATTCCCTCTGTATACTGTACATTGACGATTTTGTCACAATACAGTAGGTTACACCATAGAAAATCTAAACCATAATCGATCGTATCACTCACAGCGAGTAAACACAGATGAAAAATCTGTCTAACCAAATTGATATTATTCTACTAAGAGTCATGAGGGTTTGTTCTAGTTCACCGTGGCCAGCCATTCGTTGTCACCACTGACTGAGACAAAAGAGTAAAAATAATTTGATTTAACGACTGATCAACTTAAACCTCACCATCACTCATACTACAGGGCTATAGACATCATCTCTACCACATCTCACAAGCCAACATAACCTGCACTAGAACGGTCATAGTCAAATAATAATAATAATGGACGTCATCACTCACCTACCCAGCGGCACCACAATACCTTGACCACCACCTTCATACCGATATACTTGCTATTTGTCAGGCACGATGTGATATTCCTCTATACTGTGATTCTTTACAGTTATCGCAAACCACTGCTGAGACGAAACAGTTGTCAAAATATCGGTATCAGAGTAAATTATTCTATTTCTGTCACACGGCACCTATTACTCTGCAGTTCAGTCAGCAGAGTATGAAAACGTCACCCATACAAAACATAAACAAACGAATTAATTCTAATGATATTTCTTACAAGATGATTTATTTTGGCATATATTGAATATTAATACTAATTTAATGCTTTGAATTGTAGACTTTTTCTTTTTGTGTTCCTGCATAACAAGAATAATTATTAAAATGCCATTAATTATCTCATGAATTATGTATAAGAGCTCTTTTTTTATTAATCCACTCGAAATGCAACCTTTGCGAGTCTTTGAATTATTAACAATAAAATATGAGAAATTAAAGTTTAATTGAAACACCCTATATAAAAGATTGCCTTCATGAAGCCCGTTAATATTGTTTGTATTATTTTTGCTGTGAAAGAATCAAGGAAAAATATCTTTGAATAATAACGTGAAAAGATAATTGTATCCACTTAAAAATGTAAAATTTATCGATCTATTCTGCCCTTGTGTGGATGTAATATAAATAAAATGCCTGTAAAGTTTAATATTTTGTCTGGGTGAGGTTTTCATACTCTCTCACAGCTGTGTTTGTTATGGTTTCGAGAAGGGAGGTGTCCGACATTGTCCGTGTTGTCAGAGTTGCTGGAAAATTGACGTTATTACCAGTTTACCACTCCTGCTCCAGTAACATGAAACAACAACTCGAAATAAGTGAGTCAGGGCGCAGAGAATCATGTGAAATACAGTTGTACAGTACAATAAGGTAATTTTTTAGTTGTATGAGGGAGAACGACGTCTGTTTCATGCTATATAATAGTCAAGTTTCCTTGATTATTTTATTTACTCGCTGGAATCCCTAGTCCCCACTCGAATACAGACATCGCTGTGTGCTGAAGGCGTTGATGTTTGATTAAAAGATACTGATAAGCAAAAGTTTAAAGAAATAGGCCAATATGAAAGTAACATGAGTCCAATAGCCGTAAGTCGAATGTAGCCTAGCCATTAGTTTCTGGTATGCACGGTATTATGGATTACAAAAGTTCGTTTCCTTAGCCAGCTACAATATAACTGAATCGCCTGTGGTTCGATCGATAAATTAACAGAACCTAAATGGCGAAAAGTGTTTTGTCGTTCGAACCAGAGAGAATTCGGTTATATTGTGTCTGGCTGAGAGAACGAACATCTGTATTGTACTGTAAACCATAGTACAAGATGCCGTCATAACAAAACACCTGAACAAGCACATTTTTTGTCATCATGTTGCCATTACGGGCATTTTCTATCATTTACAATCGCCATCTATACTTTTATCGACTCTCTGGAGTGATTGTGAACTTTGTTGTCGTGAATGGCACGTGATTGTTTCTTCAGCTTGACTAGGGCCTATGCAATAAACCTAACGTAACTGTGAACTATGAACAAACGGTCAAGAGAAACAATCTCGTCTCATTTACGACAACAACATTATTATTAAAGTTTACCATCATACCAGAGAGGCGACAGAAAAAATATTCACGCCTTATTCACAACATTATTCACAAAGTTCACTAGGCTATAATACCTGATCATGACTGTAAAATAGGTGTTAATAGAGACCCTCGTTTGCTACCACCCAACAGTTTAACTAATCATAGAAGACCACTCTTTGAAGGGGATACTTTTATGACAATAAATTGGAGAGAAACTGAATGCTCCAAACTATGCCAGGAATTGGCCTACCTCCGTATACGAGTGAGGGTCCGAATCTGTTTTGCAGGATAGGCTAGCTTAGAGAAATAAGTAGCCATTTGATTTGACCACCAGAAAGTGTCCTCTTAAATCATTTATGTGCGAGCGGTGTGAGAAGAACAAGGGAGGAAGGATAGTGGGCGGGGTGTGAGAGTTACAGTGACAGAAGAACCAGGGTAGTGGGCGTTTATCTATGACAGTGGCAGTAGACAGAACAGTATGCGTTGGGCTGGAGTGACGGTGACAAGGACGACTGTACAGGGATTGGGGTTTGGTGTTGTGGTGTGACAGTAACAGGACCATGTGGGCGTGGTGCTAACAGTGACAGGAGACAGAACATTGGGTATGATGGGAGTAATTAAAATGATCACAGTGGGCGTGGCCTGGTGTGATGTATAGTATAGTGACAAACAGGAGACAACAGTGGGCGTAGTGTTGTGTGAGAAGCGATAGTGACAGGAGACAGGACGGTGGGCGTGTTGTGAGAGGAACTGTGACAGGAGAGCGAGAGTCCGGACAGTCATCCCCCGGACTGTGTAAATCCCCCAGTCTGGAGTGGCCAGGCAAATTGCTGGATAAATCGCCTTGAGTAAATCTGGACCACTTGAGTGAGTTGCCATGTCCTCTCCCCCACCCTTCCTCCATTTCTCCTTCCCCATTCCTCGTTTTCTCCTCCCTTTATTTTTCTCTTTTCCTCCATCTCTTCGTACATCTTCCATTCCTTCTCTCGTTCCCTTTAAAATACATATATACTGTACTATGTCCCTCCCTCACTCTTCGTTCCTCTTTCTTTCCCTTTAAAATATTCGCTTTATCTCTCACTCCTTCCTCTCTCTTTTCTCTTTCACAAAGATATTTCTCCGTTCCTTTCTCTCTTTCCTTTTCTCCCATTTTGATTATTCCTGTTCTTTCTTTTCCTTTCCCTTCCCCTTTGAATATTCCATCTTTCACCTTCTCTTTCCTTCCCCACATCTTCCCCTCCCCCTTCCCTTCTGAATATTCCATCTGTTATTCTCCCTTTTCCCTTCTCTTCCTCCTCCATTCTTGTTCTTTTGGAGTAAGCATTTCCCTTCTGCAGTTTTTCCCTTCACCGTCTGCTTCTGTTCCATAATATTTCTCTTTCTGTACTGTACTGTATTACCTCCCTTGCCCCTTTTCCCACTCCCTTCCATCTCTCCCTCCACCTCAGAATCCCTTCCATTGCTTCTCCTTATCCCAATTCTATCACCACTCCTCCTCCTCCCCGTCACTCTCCCAGCCCCATCCCCCCCACATGTGAGTGAGGAGGTATGGGGTGACAAGACGTCCCTGCTAAAGCTTGAGGCTATAAGGGAAGACCAGGAAGCGAGAGAGAGAGAGAGAGAGAGAGAGAGGCCACCACGTCCCACACCATCCATCAAGGGGGTGGCACTGATGTGACGTGTGGAGGGCTGCAGTGCCACCCCCTCCCCTCCCCCTCCTTCCCTAACCTCTCACACACTCACTCACTCGCAAATACTCCCACCACAATCCATCTCTCCCTGACGCCATCTGTTTGCTCCCTCCCTCCCTCCTCTCCTTTCATCCCCTCCCCTTCCTATGCACTCCACTCCGTCTCCTTCCTTATCTCTCTCTCTCTCTCTCTCTCTCTCTCTCTCTCTCTCTCTCTCTCTCTCTTAATTCTGTTCTCACATTGTAATAGTCGTAGCAGATGAGTCTAATCCATCAACAATGCCTCACACAATGTATATAATGAGTGGGTGGTAGTTTTTTATTTTGGACCAGGAGTGTGCAGGTTCGATTCCTCAAGGCGATGGAGGTCGTATGCTACTTGGTCTTGCCGGCCTAATACAGTAGAGACTTCATTATTTCAAGTGAAGAGTTAACCTAATGTGAACCGGATTCGTATGGTTAATTATTCAGCATTGCAACTTACACGTAAATTGACGCCTAGACGATTTTTTTTTTTTTTTTTTTTAATGTGAGGAGAGTTGCTGATGTCGGTCACTAATGTTTGGTTGACCTGCTTTCTGTGGTTCAAAAGTGTTCACCTATAATGTGCACCGTTACTTTTGTTATCTATATTACAGCTTCAGTTAAAACTCCTGCACTATAGATGAATGAAAGAGAACCATTTGAATGAATCTTAAGAACAAATATTACTGAGAACAACAACAAATATAGATGTTGTTGTTGTGTTGTTGTTGTATTCGAAACCAATTAATGAGTCTTATGAACCAGTATTTTTACAGAGAACAACACGCTCTCCATGGCTACACATCATTTTTCGAAGATGCTACAGAACTTTTTAGCCGTAACTGTGTACACATTTAATTTTTCACGAAGCAGACACTCACCCCATGCATCCCGTCCCATCCTATCCTATCACGGTATTCTGGAGCCTAGGCTATTCCACTCACCATTTACACACGCTTTCAACAGAGGAGATTATCGCCACATCTCGGTCAATACATTCATTTTATATAGCGTCTATTTTTTCACTTCCGCGACCTTTCCTGACTGTGAGGTATATCTATGTGCCTGCCTGTCTGTCTCTCTCTGTAATTTATTTTAGGCTACGCAAGTGAGAGGTTTTTAAATAGAGTCTGAGATTTTGTAATGTTGTAGATATGTTTGTTGTTAGCTTCAAGGTCACTGTATGGGTGTTGGTGCATGGAGAGTAGGCTATAATATTATGTATGGTGGTGTGTGGTAGTGGTGGAAGTGGGAGAGGAGTAGTTTGGTGTTAGTGGTGGTGGTGGTAGTAGGTTTAGAAGGGGTAGCCTAGTGGTGGAAGTGATGGTTATGAAGGTAGGTAGTATAAAGTGGTGGTGGGAATGATAGTAGTGTAGGTAGTACCGTAATAGTAGTGGTGGAGATTGTTTTAAAGGAGTATAGGCTAGTGGAGTTACAGATAGTAGTACCTGTAGTGGTCGGGATAGTGAATGGTTGGTGAGGGTAGCTAGGGGATGTCAAGGAAAAGTTATTATGAGTATAGGCTAGATGAGAGGGTGTGTGTAGTGGTGACGATAGTAGTATGCTAGTGTTAATGAGGATAGTGGTAGTGTTGGAAGGGTGATGGTAGGTGGTAAAAGGAGTAGCCTATATGTGTAAGAGTTTAGTGGAGGTTGTGGTGGGGGAGGTAGTAGTAGTAGTGTTGTTGTGGTGGTGGAGGTAGTAGTAGTAGTGTTGTTGTGGTGGAGGTAATAGTGGTGCATGGGGGTTGTGAAGAGGGAGGTAGTGGTGGGGGTTGTGGTAATGGGAGAGGTAGTGGTGGGGTTTATGGTAGTGGGGGAAGAAGTAGTGGGAGTTGTGGTGGTGGGGGAAGTAGTGTTGGGAGTTGTGGTGGTGGGGGACATAGTGGTGGGGATAGTGGTGGTGGGGGTTGTATGGGGGTTGTGGTAGCAGTGCTGGGGTGACGTAGGATCATCTTTAGTGATTTTGAATTATTCATTTTTAGAAATCGATGATGGTCAGAGAGAGAGAGAGAGAGAGAGAGAGAGAGAGAGAGAGAGAGAGAGAGAGAGAGGATGAAGTGAGGGATAAAGAGAGTGAATTGAAGGAGAAATGGAGAAGAGATTGGATTGAGAAATAGAGAGAGCGACGTAAGGGATGGAGGGAAGGAGAGAAGATTTCACAGGCTCTGAGAGGAATAGACTCCAAAGAACTAGGAGAGGGAGGGATAGATTTACTGAGGAGGGAGAGAGGGAGGGAGGGAGAGTAGGAAGGAGTGAATGGAGTGAGGAAGATAAACGGGGGGGGCTTAAGGAGGAAGGAATAGAGATTGAAAGAAGAAGAAGGAAGGAATGTAAGAAGAGAATGATAACGAAATGAGAGAGAAAAGAGGAAAAAGGAGTAAGCTGAAAAATGGAGGAAGGGATAGAGAGAGAGAGAGAAAGAGAGAGAGAGAGAGAGAAAGAGAATGGACTGGGAGTGGGAGGGAGAATGGCCTGAGGGAGAAAGGAAAAAAATATAATGAGGGCTGGAGGAAGGGAGAGAGTATGAATTGAGGGAGGGAGAAAAGGAGGGGAGGGAGGGAGGGAGAGAAAGAATAGGACTTGTGAATTGAGGGAGAGAGAAAGGGAAGGAGAGAGAGAAAGAGAGAATAGGAGAGAGCGAACTTGGAGTATAGGAGAGGATGGATGAATGGATGGAGGGGGAGAGGGAAGGGAGATAAGAATGAGGTCAAGGAAAGAAGGAGAAGAAGAACGAGGTCAGACAGGCGGGAAGAATGAGGGAGGGAAAGGGAAAATCAGGAATGAAGTGAAGTGAAGTGAATGAGGAAGGAAATACGAGGAAGAGGAAGAGAGAGAATAATGGGGGATAGAGAAAGGGAGGAATTGGACGGTGGGAACAATGAACTAGAATGATGAGAGAGAGAGAGAGAGAGAGAGAGAGAGAGAGAGAGAGAGAGAGAGAGAGAGAGAGAGATTTAGTGGATATATAAAGAAATAGATAAGGATTGTCAGAGAGATAAGAGAAAAGAGGAGAGGAGGTTAGGAGGACAAATGGGACTCTAGATTGCACATTGCTCTCTCTCTCTCTCTCTCTCTCTCCTCTCTCTCTCTCTCTCTCTCTCTCTCTCTCTCTCTCCTCTCTCTCTCTCTCTCTCCGTTTAAAACTAATCCCTCCCACCTTCTTGTCCCAACTAATTGCGTTTTGGGCTTAATAGACTCAGAGAGAGAGAGAGAGAGAGAGAGAGAGAGAGAGAGAGAGAGAGAGAGAGATTAAAATATATTGGTGGGAATGATAAAAATATATAGATAAATAGAAATAATGATAAATAGATAATAATAATAAAAAAGACAAGGTATGTGTTCTTGTATATTTGTAAACTAAAGTAAGGTGTGTGTGTGTGTGTGTGTGTGTGTGTGTGTGTGTGTGTGTGTGCAAACTTCAGTAGCCTAATGTAAGTGTGTGTGCCTGTACGTATGTGTGTTGTGAGTATGTGAAGGTGTGTGTGCTCGCGCGTGTGTGTGTGTAAGTGAAAGTGTGTGTGTGAGGAGGTGTGTGTGTAAGTGAAAATGTGTGTGTGAGGAGGTGTGTGTATAAGTGAAAGTGTGTGTGTGTACCTGCCTGTGTGCGTCTCCGTGTATGTGTATGTGTGTGTGTGTTTGAGGAGGTTAGTATCGGGGGTAATGGTGTGTGTAGGTAGGTAGGTAGGTAGGTAGGTGGCTTTAACGAACCCCTGATGCTGAGGGCCAATTGCTGCTGGCTAATGATTCCTCCAACTTGTGCCACCAAACAGGACACCTCAGATTATTTTATTATATACCTGTAGTGTTTAGGTTTTCTGGCATTGTTTGGAGGAATTGATAGCCTCCAATTTTCTTCAGTTCTCACTCTTCTCTCTCTCTCTCTCTCTCTCTCTCTCTCTCTCTCTCTCTCTCTCTCTCTCTCTCTCTCTCTCTCTCTCTCTCTCTCACTCACCAAACTAGACCAAGAAACAAATTAAATACCTCAGAGTACCATAGGCTATGTATGTGTTTCGTGGGAGTGTTTGGAGCAATTCGTAGCGTTCAATTCACCGACAGCAAACACCTCTCCCCTCCCCCCCTTCAAAACACCACCTGCGTGCGTTTTGAATTCACCTCTTCGTCATATATCGTAAAAAAAAAAAAAAAAAAAAAAAAAAATATCTCGTTCTCGGTTTGTTTACATTGGGTAGAGCATGAGTCAATTGAGCCACTCACACTGATTGGGACCTGACCAAACACCAAACACTCTGACACCAACAGTTTAAACAAGTATAGTACATAATATTATCACCATAGTAGTGTCATTCATACCAAATAGAAAACAGGACTTGAATAACAAAATACACCGAACACTTTTGACATCAACAGTTTGACAAGTATATACAGTAATAATAATATCACCATAGGACTGAAATATAGGCTGTATGCAGTTACCTAGTATTGAAATCATGTAGGACTCGAATAAGGAAATACACTAAACACAACACACTCCTGACATCAACAGTTTTAACAAGTATATACAATAATAATAATATTACCATGGGACTGAAATATAGGCTGTATACAGTTACCTAGTATTGAAATCATGTAGGACTCGAATAACAAAATATACAAAACATTCTGGGCTGGAAGAATCACACTATCAATAACGATTTAAGGGGGTGCGGGAATAGGGGGACAGGCTTGGGGGGGTTTAGGTGGATCCGGGGGTTTTGGGGGATGCGGGAGTAGGGGGTGTACAGGCATGTGGGGGGTTAGGTGGGTGCGGGAATAGGGGACAGGCTTTCTACTCATCCCAAGCCTGTCCCCCTATTTCCGCACCCCCCCAGTCCCCCCTAAGCCTGTCCTCTACTCCCGCACCCCCTTAATTAAACAAGTATATACACAACTTTATCACCATTGGAATGAAATAGGCTGTATGAAGTTCCCAAGCAAGCCTAGCCTACCTAACCGAAAAAAAATTATCTATAACAAAATATACCAAACACCAAGAATTAAATATATACTACATTTTGACATCGTTTAGGCAAATACATAACAGTGAAGCTTAACTAATCCTACAACACCTTCCAATGTGATGTTTCGGCCTCGATATAATATGATGTGAAACTGTAATTATATTGTATTTATTGTTGATGTCTGTAGTATTGGTTGTAATAAGGTGCAAGTGCAGTGTTGGTAAATCTAGAGCAACCGATTCCTCCAAACTATTCCAAGCAACAGAACACCATTATTTTTGTTCATCTGGTCCTGTTTTCCTGGCATATTTTGGAGGGAGGAATCATGGCACTCCAATGTAACAATAGTGAATTACCCCCTTAAAGAATCAACAGGGACATTGGCAAGAATATGGAGGCATCGTACTGGCATCGTACTGTACATACCTATACCACACCATCGTCCATACCATCACTATGTTCTTGCCTACCACCCTCACTCCTACAGTATGGCTCACTCACCTTCATTCATTCATTCATTCATTCATTCACCTGATGCTGGAGTTTTGTTTAGTTGGTGACTGTACGAGGATGATGGTACGATGCTGACGTTGATGATACCACACCCAGGGGAAGGAAGGCATGGTTAGGTTAGGTTAGGTTAGGTAATAAGTTGATTGTTAGCCTACTACATCATAATATACCCAGTCAGGGGAATAGGTCCTTTTTGCTCGTTATACACACACACACACACACACACACACACACACACACACACACACACACACACACAAAGAAACAAACAAACACATACACACACACACACTCACAAAGAAACAAGCAAACACATACACACACACACACACACTCACAAAGAAACACACACACACACACACACACTCACACAAAGAAACAAACACACACACAAACACACACTCTGCTAGGCTACTATAACACTTCATGCTTTGTGTACACATGAGCAATTCACAGTAAAAGAGGAAATATTTGACTTTCACAATTATTAATGATTGGATCGCATCTACAAACCGCACGTTGCTGCACTTTTATTTCTCTGTGGTGGCGATCTGGCAACGGCATAGGATTAATTAAACACTGGTGAATCTTTCTGAGAGTAATTTGTAAGTTTGTATGATTCAGAATGAGAATGGTCCATAAGGCACAGTAATATTAAAAGTGTGTGTGTGTGTAGGAGGGGAAAGGGTGTGAGACTTAATAATTATACAGTATATATATAAAAAAATAGTAGGTTACAGAAATATTACCTGAGGCCAGTGTTCAGATATTTCGTGCGTCATTTCAAAAAAGTTTCTCGAGTGAAAAAAATTTGGGGACGTATACCTTTTTTTTTTTTTTTTTTGTATTTATTTATTTTTTGAGTTAGTGCAGCGAAGCCCAGCCGCGTCCACAAAAGCTGAAAAGAGTTAATTAATAATATATACCGCCAGGAGAGAGACTCGTTGGCCACATGAAGGACAGGGAGAGATGGAGGGAGGGAGGGAGAGAAAGTGGAGGGAGGGGGGAGGGAGAAAATTATGGAGGGATTTTTTTTTTTTTTTTTTTTTTTTTTTTTTGAGGGGGTGGGTGATATGAGTAAAACTGTGAAGGTAGATGAAGGGAAGGTAGATGAATGAATGGAAGAAGGTGAATGAAGAGAAACACAATGAATGAATGAATTATGTAAGTAAGGATGAGAGAATGAGATAAAGGGAAGGAGGGAGGGAGTGAGAGCCCGAAGGAACTACCACCCACCCACTACCAAACACCACCCACTACCAACTCACTGCTCCCCACTCCCACCTCCACCACCACTACCCACCCCCACCTCCACCACACACTATCCCTCACGACTTACTACTACCTCCACCACCACCATCCACTATACCCCACCATCCCACTGCCACCACCACCACCACTACCACTAACTTAACCCACTAGGCTACTCCATACTACCACCTCCACCGACCACCACTGCCACCACCACCCACCACCCACCACCACCACAACCAACAACAACCCACTATACAACTTCAACCATCCCTCCCCCACAACCGACCCACCACCACTGCAGCAACTTTCAATTAGCCGTGATGGCCCCCAAGTTTAATATTGAGGGTGCTGCCGTAATACCCAGGAAAGCTTGTACCGCTTACCGGGAATATTGAACGCAACAAGAATGATATATTTCGTGGTGGTGGTGGTGGTGGTGGTGGTTGTCCTCACTGTCCTCTTTGTGGTGGTGGTGGTGGTGGTGGTTGTCCTCACTGTCCTCTTGGTGGTGGTGGTGGTGGTTGTCCTCACTGTCCTCTTGGTGGTGGTGGTGGTGGTGGTGGTGGTTGTCCTCACTGTCCTCTTGGTGGTGGTGGTGGTGGTGGTGGTTGTCCTCACTGTCCTCTTTGTGGTGGTGGTGGTGGTGGTGGTGGTTGTCCTCACTGTCCTCTTGGTAGTGGTGGTTGTCCTCACTGTCCTCTTGCTACTAAAGGTTAAGGGGATATTACACTTCCGGTACAGTGGAGCTGGTAAATTCGCGACCACGTAAAGTACCAATATGTTTACGTCATCTGAGCTGGTAACATTGATTGAGGGAGCTAGGAATCATAGTAGGTGGAACATGGTACAGAGACATAATAATACAATCTTCCACCTACAATGACACCTTCCTCACACAGAGTTACCAGCACAGTTCACACAAACATTTAGGTACGTGGTCGCGAAATTACATGGTCGAGTGTACATTGGCACCCCTTGATTCCTCTAACTAAAATAATACAAGCCAGGAAGCAGGACCAGACAAATAAAATTAATGGTGTGTGTTCTGTTGCCTCCTTGGAAAAGTTTGAAGGAATTAGTTGCTCCAGATTTACCAACGCTGCCATTTTAATTTCTTTGGCTTTTTTTCTTTTCCCGGTGAACTAATATCCTCAATTTACTTATTTATTTATTTATTTATTTAACTTTCTTTTTTTTTTTTTCTTAACCTGGCGAATTGTTGCTGAGGCTACTGATTCCTCCCCATGCAGTGTGTCAGGAAACAAGACGATCCCTGTGTTACTAATAATAGGGTAAATAGATACTTGTGTGTCTCGTAGGGGCATATCATTTAGTAGTTTGGAGGAGTCGGTCGGTATGTAGCCACTCACAAAATTTGACCGTCACGAAAGTATCCCCATAATTTAACCCAAACAGGAAGTGTGGGATTGTGTGTGTGTGTGTGTGTGTTTTAAGCTGGAGGTGTTGTTTATTTTTTATTTACTTCACTTAGCTTAAACCCAGAGTTGCAGCTGGGGCGAGGGAAGGAGGGAAGGGGATGAATGGTGGAAGGGAGAGAGGAGAAGGGTTAAGAGGGAAGGGTGAGAGAGAGAGAGAGAGATATGGGGTTGAGATGGAAGGAGTATGGGTGAAAGGTACTGAAGGAGAGAAAGAGGAAAAATGGAAAGGGAATAAAGAGACGGAAAAATAGCGATGGTTAAAGGAGGAAAAATGGATAGGGAAGAAAGAAGATAGTAAGGGAGGGATAGAGGGAGTAAGGGGTAAAGGGCGAAGGAGGGAGGGAGGAAGGGAAGGGAAAATAGCAAAGGATGGAGGGAGGGAGGGAGGAATGACGAAGGAGGAAGGGAGAGAGGGAACTTGGGAGGACGAGAGAGAGATGGAAGGAGGGAGAGAAGGAGGGGAGGTGAAAGGCGAAGGAGGGAGGGAGGAACGGAAGAGGAAAGGGCGCAGGAGGGAGGGAAGTAGGTAGGGGAAAGGGTAAAGGAAGAGAAAGGGGTTTTGTGAAGAAGGGAGAGAGGGGTGTGGGAGGGGGAGGGAGAGAGGGGTGAGTGAGGGCAGCTGCAGAAAATGATGGTACCCTTGATTAAAAATTCGGTGGTGGTCGTGGGGTAGAGGGAGGGAGGGAAGAGGAAAATAAGGGGCAAGTATGGGAAGCAGAAACTACCATACACAACAACAACAACAACAATAGTCTACACCTGTTATGAATTACTCTGAGTCCTTCCTTGCCAGTGTATGAAAAGACGAAAATACAGAACAACAATAATTAAATAGGCTACACTTGTTATGGAATACTGTACCGTGCGTCGTTCCTTGCCAGTATACAGTCTCGTGAAACCAATTGTTACTTAGTCAGTCAAGCAACAATACCTTCCAGTGAAATGGTGACCTCGGAAAATGGTGCGTAATTATTTTAGTTATACGGTACATGTTGTTCTCTGTAAATGATATGCTGACGAAGGACTTTTGGTCTTGACTGTACACGCTGGGTTGAGGAATAACAATATCAGGTGTGATGGTATCGTGTGTGTGTGTGTGTGAGATAGAACAGAACATAAAACTGAATAGAGAACATAGAGGAATATAAAGGGACAGAGCCAATCGTAGAACAGAACATAGAAAGGAACAGAGAACACAGCACACGTAGAGGGATAGATAGAACAGAACACAGAACACAACAGAGAATATATTGAGGGACGTAAAAAGGGACAGAACCGAACATAGAACAATACAGAGCAGAACAGAGAACACATAGAGAGACATGGAGGGACAAAAAAAAAACAAAGTCGACGAAAATACATAGAACAGGGTAAAAGAAAACTTGGAGCCTTGAGAAGACTTATCGTAGGCTGTATATTATGCAAGTGACGTATTCTAAAACTTTTTTCATTAATGGTAGGCTATGTATTTGTGTATAGTTTATAATCACACACACACACACACACACTCAAAACACAACATGTAAACACACACACACACACACTCAAAACACAACATGTAAACACACACACACACACACAAAATCAACACACACACCATAACACAACATAACAACATACATTCTCAAAACACAACACGTAAACACACATACATACATACACACACATTTAAAATCAACATACAGAACACACACACACACACACACACACACACACACACACACACACACACAATAGGAAACCTGTAGGCTATATGGTGCAGTATACATTATAATATTTACATTATTCGTTGGTCCTCCACTCACTGTCCTATACCGAGTGGTGGTCCTTTTACTGTCTTTACCCAGTCCACTCACTACACCAAAACACTCTCTCTCTCTCTCTCTCTCTCTCTCTCTCTCTCTCTCTCTCTCTCTCTCTTTCTCTTCTCTTTCTCTTCCTTTCTTTTCTTCCTCTTTCTTTCTTCTTCCTTTTCTCTTTTCTTCCTCTTTCTTTCTTCTTCCTTTTCTCTTTTCTTTCTCTTTCTTTCTTCTTCCTTTTCTCTTTTCTTTCTCTTTCTTTCTTCTTCCTTTTCTCTTTTCTTCCTCTTTCTTCCTTTTTTCTAGTAACTCTTTCCGTGCCTCCTCCTATACTCTTATTTTTCACTTCTTATTCTTGCATCTACTCTCTCCTCCCTCTCTTACACACCCTCATCCTCTTTCTTCTCCAGCCACTCCCTTCTCCTCTTCCTCCCTCTTCCGGCCACTGTTTCTCCCCCCTCTCTCTCTCTCTCTCTCGTTTCATTCCCTTTTCACTCCTCCACTTCTTTCTTCCATTTCCATTTCTTTCTTCTCTTCTTCCAGCCACTCCTCTGCCTCTTCCTCTCTTCCCACTTCATTTATTGTGTTGCACCCACTCTCTCCTCTTTATCCTCCTTTTCTCTTCCACTCTTCTACTTCCTCTTCTTCCTCTTAGCCACTCCTCCTCTTCTTCTCCGTCTTCCATTTTATTTATTTTACTTCATTCTTCTCTTTCGTTGTATTTTTTTTTATTTTACAACCACACTTTCCTTCCTCCACGTCCATCTTTTCCTCCTCCCCTCCTCCTCATTCTTCTCCCTCTTCTCCTCATTCTCTTCCTCTTCCTTCCCATTTTCCTCCTCATTCTCTTCCTCTTCCTTCCCATTTTCCTCCTCATTCTCTTCCTCTTCCTTCCCATTCTCCTTCTCATTCTCTTCCTTCCCTTCCTTCCCATTTTCCTCCTCATTCTCTTCCCCCTCTTCCTCTTCTTTCCCATTCTCCTTCTCATTCTCTTCCTTCCCATTTTCCTCCTCTTTCTCTTCCTGGTCTTCTCGTTCTGTGTAACATTTTTGCGGTGGAGTCGAGATGAGTGTCTGTTGGCGACATGAGGAGCCTTGGGGGAGGGGAGGGAGGGAGAGGGAGGTGGAGGCAGGGAGGAAAGGAGAGAGGTAAAGAGGCAGGCAGGCAGGCAGGCAGACAGGCAGGCAGGAAGTAAGTAAGAGAACAGTGTGGGTAGACAGGAAGAGAGGCGATAGGACAAGAGAGAGAGAGAGAGAGAGAGAGAGAGAGAGAGAGAGAGAGAGAGAGAGAGAGAGAGAGAGAGAGAGAGAGAGAGAGAGAGTGGGGTGTGTGTGTGTGTGTGTGTGTGTGTGTGAGAGAGAGAGAGAGAGAGAGAGAGAGAGAGAGTGTGTGTGTGTGAGAGAGAGAGAGAGTGTGTGTGTGTATGTGTGTGTGTGTGTGTGTGTGTGTGTGTGAGAGAGAGAGAGAGTAAAGAATGGGAGGAAGGAAGAAGTGGTGGTGGTGCTTGAGGAAGGAATAAAAGGGTGGACGGACCCAAATGTTTCCCCAACCCCTCTACTAGCCAGTCAGCCTGTTCTGTTCTCACTCCTCTAGTCCTTACCTTATAGTATCCCCTGTCTCGTCCTCACCCCTTCCAGATTATATTGAGCCCCCTGCCAGCTTCCCCTCCCCCTCCCCACCCTTACTTTTGCCCAACTCTCTCCCGTTACTTTCACCCTTGTTCCTGTTTCTCCTCTTCTCCCTGTCTATTTCTCTCCTCCCTGTCTCTTCCCCTCCCACATATTTCTCCTCATCTCACATTTTTCCCCTTCGCTGCTGTTCCCCGCTCCTCCCCCTCTCCCCCCTTGTTCCTCTCTCTCCATCCTTTTCTGTCCCCCTTCATCAAACATTTAGAAAACACCATGACAGATAATCACCTTCTTACAAGTACATCAATTAAGAGTTCACCTGCCACTGTGTTTACGTCTGAGGCAGTGTTTAAAGGGGAAAGTATATATAGCCTGGTACAGTGTTGCTTGGTAAATCTGGAGCAGCAACTGATTCCTCCAAACTACTCTCCAAAGCAACCACGAAGACAGACCACCATTATATTATTTAAAGGGAAAATATAGCCTTGTACAGTGTTGCATGGTAAATCTGGAGCAACTGATTCCCCCAAACCACTCCAAGCAACAACCAAACAGACCACCATTATTTTTTCTTCACTCGGTCCCTTTTCCTGCATGGCATACTTTGGAGGAATCAAGGTGCTCCAGTGTATCCAAAATAAAGTGTATTCATTTGCTGGGAAATATACCATATCAAAGGATTTAGTCATTGAACCATTTTATAATTATTATGTTAATGACGCCACGTGTGTGTTTCCCGAGCCAGAGAGTATACTTAATGTTGTTTTTTTCTTCTTCTTTTACAGGTAAGCACGTGGCTGGACGAGATGTAAGATGATGGCGTCAATATTCCCCCAACCTCACCTTTTTTATCTACGGGGTTAAAAAAAAAAAAAAAAAATAAAAAAAAAAAAATAATAATAATAATAATAAAGTTGTTGGCTATTTGGAGGCTTCTGATTCATCCAACACAACAACAACAACAACACTCACCATGCCACTAACCACACCAACACGTCGAATTGTGCCTGGTGAGTGAGTCGAGGTTTGTTCATTCATTTGTCCCTTCATTCATTCATTCATTCGTTTACTTAGTCAGCCATTCTTCCTTTCCATTTACCCATCCATCTATCATTCATTTAGCCATCCATTCATTCATATTGTCATTCATCCATCCATTCATTCATTTAGCCATCCATTCCTCCTTCCATCTATCTATCCATCCATTCCTCCTTCCATCCACTCACTCATAATATCTCCCTCCCTCCATCCACCCACCCAGTTTATCTCCCTCCTTCCATCCACCCACTCACCCACCCACCCACCCACTTACTCTCCATTCACCCACCCACTCACCCATTTTATCTCCCTTCTTTAACCCACTAACCCACCCATTTTCCCTCCATCATTCCACCCACTCACCTACTCATATTCCCTCCCTCCTTTCATCCACCTATCCACCCACTCACCCACCACCTATCCACCCACTCACCCATTTTTCCTCCCTCCCTTCATCCACCCACTCACCCACCCACTTTCCCTCCCTCCTTCCACCCACCCACCCATTTTCTGTCCCTCCCTCCTTCCACCCACCCACCCACACATTTCCTCTCCCTCCCTCCCTCCTTCCACCCACCCACACATTTCCTCTCCCTCCCTCCCTCCCTCTCCCCACCCATTAACCCCCCTCTCCCCCCTCCCTCCCCCCACCTACTCACCCACCCATTATCCCCCCTCTCCCCCCTCCCTCTCCCCACCTTATCCCCCCCTCTCCCCCTCTCCCCCTGTGTGGTGTGTGAAGGTACGGTAATTATGGCTATAAATTGGTCTTCCCTTCTAATTGATCAACCTCATTATATCCCGCGGCTAACTTGTCAAGTAATTATCCCGGCCTCCTGATTGGCTCGCTGGCTGGCTGGCTGTCCTGGCTTCTGATTGGCTTTGAGTACTGCCTTCTGATTGGCTCTGTGTCCTGGCTTCTGATTGGCTTTGAGTACTGCCTCCTGATGGTTCTGTGTCCTGTCTTCATATTGGTTGTGGATTGGTTTCTGATTGGCTTTGAGTACTGCCTTCTGATTAGCTTGCTTCTGAGTCGCTCTGTGTCCTGGCTTCAGATTGACTGTGGATTGGTTTCAGATTGGCTTTGTGTCCAGACTTCTGATTGGCCTTGAGTACCAGCTTCCGATTGGCTTTGAGTACTAGCTTCTTAGTGGCTCTGTATCCTTGCTTCTGATTGGCCTTTGTATCCAGGCTTCTAATTAGCCTTTGTGGCCTTGGCTTCTGATTGGCTATGTGTCCTGGCTTCTGATTGGCCTTTGTGTCTAGGATTCTGATTGCCCTTTGTGCCTTGGCTTCTGACTGGCTATAGGATGGTTGGCTGCTGATGGGGGCTGCCCTTCTGAGGTACGATTTTTTTCGCGCCCGACTTCGTCCCGCCCTCCGAAACGAAAGAAGAATTACGCACAAGCACTCGAGAGTGAGCCCGTCAGACGACGCTAAGAGGGGGCCCCGAAGAACCATCAGGAGCACATTTCCCACGTTCTAGTTCACTTCTTCTCCCCACCTCTTTCGTCCTTCTTCTTTACTTCTCTCCTTCTTCCTTCTTCTTTACTTCTCCCCACTTTTCTCCTTCTTTACTTCTCCCCACTTCTCCTTCTCCTTTACTTCTCCCCACTTTCTATTTCACTTCTCCCCACCTCTTTCTCCTTCTCGCCCACCTTCTCTTCCTCACCTTCTCCCCACCTCTTTCTCCTCTCCCCACCACTGTCTCCTTCTCTTTCTCACATTCTCTTCACATTCTCCTCTCCGCGTCTCCCCATCCTCCCCCTCCTTTTATCTTTTTTTCCCATACAATTCTTTATTATTTCCTGTCCTTTCTCATCTTTTTCCTTCTCCTCCTCCTTTACCACCTCCAACTTTTATTCTTTCTCCTCGTCCTCTTTCCT
>JAWQEG010003455.1:0-22500 GCA_033782935.1 Petrolisthes cinctipes | reverse complement strand
GTATTCAATTTTTCAACTGTGCCTCTGTTACTTGTGTATATTAGTAACTATTATATTTTGATTATTATTATTATTATTATTATTATTATTATTATTATTGTTTACATCATATATATATATATTAAATACTATTTTTGTGTTGCACATGTTTACTTTCCTTCCCTATTCTGCATTTAATTTACTTTAGGGCAATCACTTAGAAATATGATGGGGTAAATATACTTTGGGTTAATTAGAGTGCCTTATTCCTCCACAGTATGTCAGGAAACGGGACTAGATTAAAAAAAAAAAAAAAAATAGAAATATATAAACAAATAAATAAATAAATAGAAATAAATAAATAAATAAATAAATAAAAATAAATAAATAAATAAATAAATAGAAATAAATAAATAAATAAATAAAAATAAATAAATAAATAAATAGAAATAATTAATCAATAAATACAAATAAATAAAGAAGTATGACGGTGTTGTGTTGCTTGGAATAGTATGGAGGAATCAGTTGCTCCAGATTTACCAACACTGTACTTCCCCCTTCTAAGGACCCTGAGATTGTTTATGGGAATTGGTGGCTTCTGATTCCTCCTGACTATGCCACGAAACAAGCTCCTTCCATATAGGTGTGTGTGTGTGTGTGTGTATCGTGGCAATATTTGAAGGACTCATTTACCTCCAATTTTCTGACTATATTATTATTATTATTATTATTGAGATCAGTGAATGTGACCCGCCAGAAGGCCACAACTAAACGGAGGCAGCCTAAAAACCCAGCAGGGCCCAACGGGCGGCACAACACTGATGAGGAAAATATAGATGATAAAATATCAACGAGACAGAAGAAAGGCATTCAATCGCCTCTTAAAAATTTCGCAATTGTTCGAATTAACGATGTTAAGAGGTAGAGTATTCCACAACTTAACCGTCGCCGGAAAAAAGGTACGAGAGAACTGTGAAGTATTCACTTGGACGACCGAAAAACAGTGGTTACCCCTGGGGCCCCAACGAATAACGTGTATCACGAGTAGGTCGTGAAGGAGCAGACAGTGCAGAGAATGATCAGAATCAGTAGCAATTTTATAGAAATGGGTCAGAAAACCAACCAGTCGACGATGCCTAAGGTTTAGATGGAGCTCAGGAAGTAAAAATCTAATCTGGTTGAAAGCACGATCAAGAAGCTTCAAATTTGAATCGGATGCAGACAGAAAAACAGAGTGGCAATACTCAAAGTGGGGCAAAAGAAAAGAATAAAAACAATTCCTGACCACACTGTCAGTAGAGTAAATCTGGCGACACTTACGCAAAAGTCCAACAGGGTCCCTTTAGGGGAGATTTTCTTGTTGGTAAATTGGAAGGCTACTGACTCCTCCAAACTATGCCAGGAAACAGACACCTTCAACAGTACTAATAGGGGATCTGTGTCCTGGCATAGTTTGGAGGAATCAGTAGCCTTCCAATTCACCAACAAAAGAACCTCTCCTTAATTAAGGGACCCTGTGTGTGTGTGATGTAGTCAGAAAATTGGAGGTAAACGAGTCCTTCAAATATTGCCACGAAACACACACACACACACACACACACACACACACACACACACACACACACACACACACACACACACACACACACACACACACACACACACACACACACCTACCTATATGGAAGGAGCTTGTTTCGTGGCAATAGTCAGGAGGAATCAGAAGCCTCCAATTTTAATACACGATCACAGGGTCCTTAATTAAGTAGGCTAGGTCCATAAAATTTTCCATTAGGCGATTTAAGGTGGTAATTCACTTTTGTTACATTGGAGTGCCATGATTCCTCAAAAGCATGCCAGGAAACAGGACCAGATGAACAAAAATAATGGTGGCCTGTTGCTTGGAATAGTTTGGAGAGAGAAAGGATGCATGGAAAGGGGAGGGAAACAGAGAGAGAGAAAGGATGGATGGAAAGGGGAGAGGAAAGAGAGAGAGAGAGAAAGGATGGATGGAAAGGGGAGGGAAACAGAGAGAGAAAGGATGGATGGAAAGGGGAGGGAAACAGAGAGAGAGAAAGGATGGAAAGGGGAGGGAAACAAAGATATAAGAAAGGATGGATGGAAAGGGGAAGGAAAGAGAGAGAGAGAGAGAAAGGATGGATGGAAAGGGGAGGGAAACAGAGAGAGAGAGAGAGAGAAAGGATGGAAAGGGGAGGGAAACAACCCCACCCTCCTCTTCCTTCACCCCCCAACTCCACCCCTTCTTTTCCCTCGTCTTCCTTCGCCCCTCCCACTCCACCCTCATCCTACCCCCACAATTCTTTCCTCCCTCTTCTCCTTCACCCCCAACCCCACCCCTTCTTTTCCCTCGACTTCCTTGGCCCCCCCCCCCACCCCACCCTCATCCTACCCCCACAATTCTTTCCTCCCTCTTCTCCTTCACCCCTCCCCAAACCCTTCTTCTTCCTTCAGTTACCAAAGCACATCAGAGAGGACAGTAACCTACATACATGCTTTCAAATTAAAGTTAAAAACGAATCAACAGTAAATAATAATAATAATATAGAGTATAATTATCTGGAATGATTAAAGGTTTAGTGTGTGTATATATTGTGTAAAAGAAGACGAAGATACTAAAACTATATAAATATATATATATATGTGTGTGTGTGTGTGTGTGTGTGTGTGTGTGTGTGTGTGTGTGTGTGTGTGTGTGTGTGTGTGTGTATGTGTGTGTGTGTGTGTGTGTGTATGTGTGTTGTGTGTGTATGTGTGTGTGTGTGTGTGTGTGTGTGTGTGTGTGTGTGTGTGTGTGTGTGTGTATGTGTGTGTGTGTGTGTGTGTGTATATGTGTGTGTGTGTGTGGGTGTGTGTATATGTGCACCATTCTGTGATGTTTAATAGTATATGTGTACACGTGTATGCACAAGTATTAATTAAGCACTTTTATTGTATGTATGTATTATGTGTATGTATATAATTATGAATATGGTTACCAAACATTTAATTGTACGTCACGTATGAAGAATAACCACCATTAGTGAAAAAAAACTTATTCATTATTCATCCTCAACCCCACACTCCTCTTTCTTCCTCCTCTTCCTTCAACCCACCAACCCCACCCTTCTCTTTCTTCAACCCCCCAACTCCACCCTCCTCTTCCTTCAACCCCCCACCCCACCCTCCTCTTTCTTCAACCCCCAACCCCACCCCTCTTTCTTCAACCCACCAACCCCACCCTCCTCTTCCTTCAACCTCCCAACCCCACCCCTCTTCCTTCCTCCTCTTCCTTCAACCCCCAACCCCCCACTCCTCTTTCTTCCTCCTCTTCCTTCAACCCCCAACCCCACCCCTCTTCCTTCCTCCTCTTCCTTCAACCCCTCAACCCCACCCTTCTTTCTGCCTCCTCTTCCTTCACCCCCCAACCCCACCCTCCTCTTTCTTCCTCCTCTTCCTTCAACCCCCCAACCCCACCCTCCTCTTTCTTCCTCCTCTTCCTTCAACCCCCAACCCCACCCTCCTCTTCCTTCAACCCCCCAACCCAACCCCTCTTTCTTCCTCCTCTTCCTTCAACCCCCCAACCCCACCCTCCTCTTTCTTCCTCCTCTTCCTTCAACCCCCCAACCCCACCCTCCTCTTTCTTCCTCCTCTTACTTCAACCCCCCAACCCCCCACTGCTCTTCCTTCCTCCTCTTCCTTCAAACCCCCAACCCCACCCCTCTTTCTTCCTCCTCTTCCTTCAACCCCCCACCCAACCCCACCCTCCTCTTCCTTCAACCCACCAACCCCACCCTCCTCTTTCTTCCTACTCTTCCTTCAACCCCCCAACCCCACCCTCCTCTTTCTTCCTCCTCTTCCTTCAACCCCCAACCACACCCTCCTCTTTCTTCCTCCTCTTCCTTCAACCCCTCAACCCCACCCTCCTCTTCCTTCAACCCCCAAACCCTACCCTCCTCTTTCTTCCTCCTCTTCCTTCAACCCCCAAACCCCACCCTCCTCTTTCTTCAACCCCACAACCCCACCCTCCTCTTTCTTCCTCCTCTTTCTTCAACCCCCCAACCCCACCCTCCTCTTTCTTCCTCCTCTTTCTTCAACCCCCAACCCCACCCTCCTCTTTCTTCCTCCTCTTCCTTCAACCCCCAACCCCACCCTCCTCTTTCTTCCTCCTCTTCCTTCAACCCCCAACCCCACCCCTTTTTCCTCCTTAGAGAGTGAAAGTAGTGTAACAGTTATTTAGTATAGCTGGTCATGACGAATCCCACACCACACCTTGCACTTCAATAATGTCACTTTCCCTACACACACACACACACACACACACACACACACACACAATCTATCTGACCCATGATTACACACACACACACACACACACATCTATCTATACATTTATTACACACACATACACAGTCACACACACTCTATCTGACCCATGATTACACACACACACACACTTCTATCTATACATTTATTACACACACATACACAGTCACACACATCTATCTGAACTTCGATTACACACACACACACACATCTATCTGAACCTTTATTACACACACACACACACACACACACACACACACACACACACACACACATATCTGAGCCTTTATTACATACACACTTTCCCTACACACACACACACACACAGGTTAGAGGAACAGACATTAACAGTAAACATTAAAGGTGTAAATGTAGCAGAATGATGAAACAAATATTAATTGGTTAAAAGTAAATGATGGGAATGTAAATAAATGCAGTGAAGGAATTAAAGAGTACAGTACACACACACACGTACAGTACACACACACAAGTACAGTAACACCCCAACACACACATACAGTTTAATACAGTAACACCCCAACCCCGTCACACATAAATACAGTAACACCCGAACAGTCACACACACATACAGCTTAATACAGTAACACACCAACATTGTCACACACACACACACATACAGCTTAATACAGTAACACACCAACATTGTCACACACACACACACATACAGCTTAATACAGTAACACACCAACATTGTCACACACACACACATACAGTTTAATACAGTAACACCCCAACATTGTCACACACACACACATACAGTTTAATACAGTAACACACCAACATTGTCACACACACACACACATATACAGTTTAATACAGTAACACACCAACATTGTCACACACACACACACATACAGTTTAATACAGTAACACACCAACCCCGTCACACATAAAGACAGTAACACCCGAACAGTCACACACACACACATACAGTTTAATACAGTAACACCCGAACAGTCACACACACACACATACAGTTTAATACAGTAACACCCCAACATTGTCACACATAAATACAGTAACACCCCCAACTCCGTCACACACACACACACACACTAATACAGTAACACACCAACACTGTCACATACACACACACACACACACACACACACACACTAATACAGTAAAACCCCCAACTTCGTCACACACACACACACACACACAGTAACACCAAAATACAGTAACACCCCAACACCATCACACAGTAACATAAATTATAATAAAATAACATATGAATAAATTATAATAAAATAACATACGAATAAATTATAATAAAATAAAATAATTGTACTCACCCATTAATTAATCCGGTTGAAGATAGAGTAGGTGGAGGAAGTGACCTACATACAGCACTGTACCTGTAAATATGTCATCAATCAATCAATCAATCAATATGTCATCAATCAATCAATCAATAAATATGTCATCAATCAATCACTCAATAAATATGTCATCAATCAATCAATCAATCAATATGTCATTAAGGGGGTGCGGGAGTAGGGGGACAGGCTTGGGGGGGGGGTAGAAAGCCTGTCCCATATTCCCGCACCCCCCTAACCCCACCCCCACAAGCCTGTCCCCTACTCCCGCACCTCCCTAAACCCTCCCCCCCCAAGCCTGTCCCCCTATTCCCGCACCCCCTTAATCAATAAATATGTCATCAGTCAATAACAATGTCATCAATCAATAATAATGTCATCAATCAATAATAACAATGTCATCAATCAATCAATCAATATGTCATCAATCAATTAATATGTCATCAATCAATCAATTAATAAATATGTCATCAATCAATCAATAATAATATCATCAATCAATAATAATAATGTCATCAATCAATAATAAATATGTCATCAATCAATAATAATAATGTCATCAATCAATAATAATAATAATGTCATCAATCAATAATAATAATGTCATCAATCAATAATAATAATGTCATCAATCAATAATAATAATAATGTCATCAATCAATAATAATAATGTCATTAATCAATAATAATAATGTCATCAATCAATAATAATAATGTCATCAATCAATAATAATAATGTCATCAATCAATTATTAGTAGCCGAAACAGTGAGGTCATTTAGCGTCCGAGGAAGATATAGTGACTGAGAGGTGGGACAGTACGAAAGCACAAAAGTTATGTATGTGACGGAGACGCATGTGAAAGGATGTGGAGTGGTTGAGTGTCAGGAGGGAAGAGAGAGTGGACTGTGGGAGGGAATGGAGGGAGGAGTAGTATGGACGGGTATGAATGAAAAGAGTAAAGGAAGAGGGAAGGAAGGGTGTGCGCTGTTGGTGTCTCCGTGGGCGTGGAAGGGAGTGGATGGACATGGGTGGAATGGATCGAAAATAGTATGGATGACTGGAAAGATTGGGATGGTAAAGTATGCTGGGTGTGTGCTTATGTACAGTCGGCGGCAAAAGTCCTGTCGCCTCACTTGCTTCACCGAGGCACGCGATGTTCATAGACTCGAGATTATTAGGTGTAGAAAACGTACGTATTTAACGAGTCCATGAATACTGCATGTCTCGGTGAAGCAGGTAAGGCCACACGACTTCTGCCGCCGACTTGTACATGCAACTAATGGTCATCTTTGAAAAAAAAAAAAAAAAAAACTTGCTTGTGGTTCATATGGGATCGAATCAGCCAACGCAAAAACCCAAATCAGATAAAGTTCTTCTTATCAACCTTGGCAAAGATTCTAATCAGCCAAGGCAGATGCTACATTTTAGTCTGTTTTATTTCTTTTCCTTTGTAAATATATATTGTTAATAAGTTGTCACCTCACCTGTGGAATATTATAATATCACTATGATACCTTTTCACACATCTATAGGCAGGGATAATGGTTCAAAAAGTGAGAAAAATATCACTCACCACAAGATGTGTCCAAATTAGGTGACCAATGTTTTGGGTGTACTTGTCAATGGACCAATAAAAAGCTGACACCAAGTATGTGATACCATGGCCTCTCCATATTATATACCTCCATGGTTCACTACACCATAATTATACACAGGAACAAACATATACACTGTTGCCAGCACCCTTACCCACCTCTCGCAGCGGGTTGGCCCACAGGTGGAACACTGGGCGACCTTAGGAAGCGTCTGCAGAGAATTGGCTCGTGTTTGCCGATGACGTTACTGATTGGTCCAGCCAGTAAGCGCGTCTATGATTGGTCCATTGTAGATATCTCCCTTCACCCTGTACATACCTTTGGGAGCCTTGAACCCAACAAGCACAGCATTCCATACAGGGGCTCTAACCCACTACATCACCACATTACTACCGTAATTTAATTAAGCCTTATATTTATAATGAATAAATACTTGTATCCACCAATCAGTGACGCGCTGGCTGGACCAATCAGAGACATAATGGCCATCAGGAGCCAACTCTCTACAGACACTTCCGCCACCTTAACCAACCAACATTTCTTTATAATGACGTCACTGATTCGTCTTACTTATTTGTGGCAGCTGGGTTCTGTTTCCTTACAAAGTTTGAAGGAATACGTAGAGGAAGTCTTCAATGTGTTTTACGTCAATGTACAATACAGTTCCTGTACAATGACAGTGTTGTCTCACTTCATAACATTGTCAGATGTCACTACCGATTAATGAACTAATGTTCATGAATGAACACACAGGGTGGAAGAATAATACAAATCAAATTATATTGTATTATATTCACCATAATATAAATAAAGTAAGGACTATTGGAGACTCCACAATGTGTAGGAAATAAATGGCATGCCAGGTGTCCCTCAGGGCCTCAGTCCCTCACTTCCGTCCTGACTACAGTCTCTACACAACACTCTTCTAGAACACTCACCAACATTGTTTATTTCTACTTTCGAAACGTAACCTTTAAAAACAAGAAAAGGTGGAAACAATTAAAAGTGAATGCTTCTGTGTTTTGAAGTTGTTCTTGGAGATAGTGCAAGTTGGTGTCTTCCATACGGATTACAAACTATAATATCACTTGTTCGTCGTAAAAGGTGAAGAAAGTGGCGATGTAACTTGACACCGTCTCCCAAATCCCCCACACACTCGAGAACCACAACAGACGCAAGTAAGACCGAGTGTATGAACGCAGTACATTGTCTGATCAAAGTAAACTATATAACAATCACAAGAAGTCAACAAGATGCGTGTGACAAGAATGGGTGTGTTGGTGTGTGTGGTCCTTGTCGTGCTGTGTAGTGCTGTGGGTGTTTGTGGACTCTACATGGCCCCCAACCACGCCACGGAGACTAGGCAAGTGAAAATGGGTTTCGGACGAGATAAGGACAGGAATATTTCAATGAGGTACATCACCCCACCATTACTAAAGTGTGGCAAATGTGAGATTCGCTTGTCTGACGGGAGGTGCGGGCAAGTTATCGGCTGTTATGGTGGTTTCATATACCTCCTGAAATTCCTCCCTTTTTAAGCCTTAAGAAATCACCTTCCAAGCCCTTCTTATCTTTCTAAGGCTGAGGGATAAAAGAAACTGAAGAGAAAATATACAGCAGAAACAGCATAACAATGAGATGCAGTATAAGATTATGGAAGCGAGAGAATAAAGGCAGAAACAGGAAACGGTAATGAGAGACTATTATCATTACACAGAAGAGGAACGTATCATGTTGGCAAGAGAAATCCAAACGTAATGTAGGATTAGGCCAGGAAACAAGTCATCTTTATAATACTAATAGAAAGTCTGCTGCTCTGTGACATAGTTTGGAGGATTCAGTAGCCCTCTAAATTTCCAAAAAAAAGTTCTCGTCTTAAGGGGAGGTTCTTTTGTAGGTGATTTGGAAGGCTACTGATTCCTCCAAACTATGCCAGAAAACAGACGTCCCTCAATGGTACTAATAGGGGATCTGTTTCGTGACATAGTTTGGAGGAATCAGAGACCTTCCAATTCACCAAAAAGAGAACCTCCCCTTAAGCAACTAGTTGATACTCAATCCAAACTATCACTAACACTCGTCATAGTGAACAATTGGTGACTGAGTAAGGAGACACAGTTAGTTGCTGCAGTACACTCTGTTTATTTTGTATTACTTGTGCTGTGTATAATACATTTATTATGTATTACCATATATAGAATTGTTAGCACATGTCTTACCTATGTAATAATAAAGTTATATAATTATGCTTATATATCCGAAATCAGTTGATATTATTGCATAGTGCTTGCATTATGCATTTTCCCCATAATGTGTAAACTTTCTATGTGTATACATAACCACATACAATAATAAATTGTTATGAATATTGCGTAATAAACTTATGAATAGAGCGTAATAAATTGTTTTGAATATAGCAGAAAATCATGAAAAAGTTTTGAAAACCTTTACAGCAGAGATGTATGGAACAAAGAGCAAATCATCTTCCTCTTTGTATGGATATTGCTACAAGGTTCTCGAGAGGGTATATGGACCAAAGGCTAAATAACTGATGGAGCGTACACACGTTTATTGGCTATAGAGGAGGAACACAATGACTCTGATGAAAATGATGATGGCTCGTCTGGGTGGATGGAGGCAGCTGCTGGTACTCCAGTGTTGTGGGGAAGGTACAAAAATTATAAAATGATGTACAGTCGGCGGCAGAAGTCCTGTCGCCTCACCTGCTTCACCGAGACATGCAGTATTCATGGACTCGAGAAATACTCACGTTTTCTACACCTAATTATCTCGAGTCTATGAACATCGCGTGCCTCGGTGAAGCAAGTGAGGCGACAGGACTTTTGCCGCCGACTGTACCAGTGAATGAAAAGAGTAAGACGGGGAGAGAGAAGATGAGAGTGTTTTGGGAAGAGTTGAATGGGTGTCTGAGAGGGATTGATAATGGAAGGAGAGTGGTAATGATGGGAGACATGAATGGAAAGGTGGGAGGTGAGGAAGTGGGGAGGGTTGTGGGTAAATGGGGTGTAGAAGGAACAAATGAGAATGGTGAGTATCTAGTGGATGTCTGTGCTGAGAGGGGGTTGTTCTTGGCAAACACCTTCTTTCAGCACAAGATGATCCACAGGTATACATGGAAGAGAAGGGATGAGAGAGGAGAGCAAAAGAGTTTGATTGATTATGTGGTAGTGGATGAGAGGTTGAGGAAGGATGTGTATGACGCAAAAGTGGTGAGAGGAATGGTCCATTGCTCCGACCATTTTGTGGTGTTGGTGAGGATGAAGGTTAGGGTTAAGTGGGAATATAGTAGGAGGGGTGAAGGGGTAAGGAACAAGAGGGAGGTGGCTAGTGGGAAATTAGATGTAGCAGAGTATAGGGAGGAATATAAGAGGAGGGTAGGTGAGGTCCTGGGGGATGTAAGGATGGGGATAGGGGAGGGAGTGGGAGTGAATGCTGTGTATGAAATGTTTAAGACAATAGTATTAAGGACAGCAGCAGAGGTAGTGGGATATAAGACACAGAAGAGGGGCAAGAAAGGGAGTGCTTGGTGGTCAGAAGTGAAAGATGCCGTAGAGAAGAAGAGGAGAGTATATAGGAGAACATTACAGAGGAATGTGTCGGAAGAAGTGAGAGAGAGATGGAAGAGAGAATGTAATTTGTGTAAGAGACAAGTGAAAAGGATGGTGAGTGAGAGTAAAAGCAGAGTGGATGAGGAGTTTGGTATGAAACTGAGTGAAAAGTTTAAAGAAAACAAGAAATTATTTTGGAAGGAGGTGAAGAGAGAAAGAGAAGGAAAGTCTGGTAGTGTGAGAATGAAGAGAAAGGATGGAGTTACTGTGAGTAGAAGTGAGGAAGTGAAAAAAGTGTGGAAGAGACATTTTGATGGTCTGATGAATGGGGGACGGGAGGGCAGGCAATGGTGACATGCATGGGGATGGAGGCAGGTGGTAGACGACAGGATGTATAGGGAGAATTAGGAAGGGAAGAGGTTAGGAAAGCAATAGGAAAGGCACCGGGGGTGGATGGGATAACTGCTGAAATGTTAAAGTGTGGGGGGGAGGTAGTGGTGGAGTGGATGTTGGTTATATGTACATTGGCCTGGAGGCAGGGAGAGGTGCCAGAGGATTGGAGGAGAGCCATAATTGTGCCTTTGTATAAGGGGAAGGGAAGTAAGGATGAGTGTGGTAGCTATAGGGGAATAAGCCTTCTTAGTGTACCGGGGAAGGTGTAACAGGGAATAAAGTTAATGAAGAGCAAGGAGGGTTCAGAAAGGGTAGAGGATGTGTGGACCAAATATTTACATTAACATCAATAGTGGAGAAATATATTGGGAAGGGTAGAAAGTTGTATGCTGCCTTCATGGACTTGGAGAAGGCATACGATAGGGTTGATAAGAAGGCTATGTCAGAGGCGTTGAGAATTTATGGTGTTGGGGGGTCTTTGCTGAAAGGCATTGAGGCCTTTTATGCAGAGGCAACAGCATGTGTGCGGGTAGAGGGTGATCTAAGTGAGAGTTTTAATATTAGTGTAGGGCTGAGACAGGGGTGTGTTATGTCACCATGGCTGTTCAATATATATATGGATGGTTGTATGAGAGAGATGAAAGCCAAAGTGAATGGCCTGGAGGTGAAATTGAGGCTGAATGAAGCAAATTGGTCCTTGGTGGCAAGTTTATTTGCGGATGACACTGTGTTGATGGCTAAGAGTGAAAGGGAGTTACAGAGGGTGGTGGATGAGTTCCAGTCCGTGTGTAAGCGAAGAAAACTGAAGGTGAATGTTGGTAAGAGTAAGGTGATGGTATTTGAGAGGACCAAAACAGAAGTAGGCCTAATTGACTTTGCTACACCCTATAGAGTGGCTGTACCAACTGGGACAGAATGTGAGATAACTTTAGGGGGTGAGAGGATGAAGGAGGTGAGGGAATTCAAGTATCTGGGAACAATTTTGTGTAAACATGTAAGTATGGAAGGAGAAATCAGGGAGAGAGCAGTGAGGGGCAGGCAGGTCATAGGATCACTGGGGAGGATTGTGAAGGGTAGGAGTGTGAGTATGAAAGTGAAAAAGGGACTGAGAAATAGTATAATCCTGCCAACACTGACATATGTATCATAGACATGGACATGGAGTAGGGCTCATCAGTCTAGAATAGTATATATAATAGTATATATAATAGCATAATCCTGTCAACACTGACATATGCGTCGGAGACATGGACATGGAGTAGGGCTCATCAGTCTAGAATAGGTGCTGTGGAAATGAGTTACTTGAGAGGAGCATGTGGACTTACTAGGTGGGATGGAGAAAGTAATGAGAGTGTGTATGTATGAGAGATATAGAATAGGTGCTGTGGAAATGAGTTACTTGAGAGGAGCATGTGGACTTACTAGGTGGGATGGAGAAAGTAATGAGAGTGTGTATGAGAGGTGTAGTATGAGTGAGAAGGCAATTGGTATTGAGTGTGGAGTGGTTGAGAGAGTGAAACGTGATACATTGAGATGGTTTGGACATGTAGAGAGAATATAAGGTGAGGAGTTTGTAAAGAAGGTGTACGATAGTGAAGTTGTGGGACCTGGTGTGAGAGGCAGACCTCCGGTTAGATGGCAGAACAGAGTGGAAGAGTATGTGAGAGAGAGAAGTGTGAGGGGGGGAGGGGGGATGGAGAAAGTAAGGAGGGAGTGCTGGAACAGGGAAAACTGGAGACTCTTCTGCCGTGGCCATCCCCTTGGTGGGAGTTCCCGGAGGGAGCGAGGCGTCGGAGCTATAGATAGATAAATAGATAGAGCACTGTGAGCAGGGGAGAGAAAGGAAGGGGAGTGAGGAGGTAGGTTGGAGGGGGTAGGTAGGTGGGAAGGGAAGGGAGAGAAGTGATGGGGCAGGGGGATAGGTGGCAGGCAGAGTAGGGGAGGGAGGGAGGGAAGGGATAGGGGAGGGGGAGGTAGGTGGGAGGAAATAGGGGAGGCAGAGCAGGAGAGAGAAGGATGGAGGAGGGGGAGGCAGATCAGGGGAGAAAAGGGACGGGAGGGGGAAGGGGGAGGTAGGTGGGAGGAAATTGGGGAGGCAGAGCAGGGGAGATAAGGATGGGGGAGGGGGAATGGGGAGGTAGGATAGGGAGGGAATAGGGGAGGCAGAGAAGGGACGGGGGAGGGGGATAAGTGGGAGGCAGAGCAGGGGAGGGGGTAAGTGGGAGGCAGAGCAGGGGAGGGATGGGGTAGGGAGTGGGTAGACTACTGTACTAACCAACCAACGTATTAATTAAGGACCCTGTGATCGTGTATGAAAATTGGAGGCTTCTGCTGATTCCTCCTGACTATGCCACAAAACAAGCTCCTTCTAGAGAGAGAGAGAGAGAGAGAGAGAGAGAGAGAGAGAGAGAGAGAGAGAGAGAGAGAGAGAGTGTGTGTGTGTGTGTGTGTGTGTTAATTAAAGAGAGAGAGAGAGAGAGAGAGAGAGAGAGAGAGAGAGAGAGAGAGAGAGAGTGTATGTGTGTGTGTGTGTGTGTTTCGTGGCAATATTTGAAGGACTCATTTACGGTAAATTTTTACAAGTTGCCACAACAGGATTTCATAGGAAAACTATATAATTCCTAGAAGGTTTTAGTGTGATTTGAGTGATGTTGACCTTCGTTTCTTTAGGAAATGCTTCGTTTTGGAGATAGCCCTCCTCCCCTCCATCCAACAATCTTGGGGGAGAGCCTCGGAAATCGGGGGTTTTGGGTGGGGGGAAAACTCATAATATGGTATATTTTCTTTTCTAGATTGCACTCATGACATGCCATAAATGTCAAAAAGTGGAAAACCCGAGCCAAGTTTCGGCAAAAGTTGGCTCGGGTTTTCCAATTTTCAACAAGCATAAATCTGGAAAACTGGAAAACCCGAGCCAACTTTTTTCTGACCCAACCTGGATCGGGCATCCTTCGGTCTTAACCATAGCATCGAGATATTACAGAATTAAAGACCTTACCTGACCTGACCTAACCTAACCTAGAAGGGGGCATCCTTCGGAACCTAACCCTGTCATCCTTCGGAACCTAACCATGGCATACTTCGGAACCTAACCATGGCATACTTCGGGACCTAACCCTGTCATCCTTCGGAACCTAACCATGGCATCCTTCGGAACCTAACCCTGTCAACCTTCGAAACCTAACCATGGCATACTTCGGAACCTAACCATGGCATCCTTCGGAACCTAACCATGGCATCCTTCGGGACCTAACCTTGGCATTCTTCGAGACCAAATCATGGCATCCTTCGGGACGTAACCTTGGCATCCTTCGGTCTTAACCAGAACATCAATTTGTTATAGAATTAGGAAGACCAAATCAGACCCCTTGTTTCATACACCAATTTACCTTAATTGGAAGCAAATTATGTGGAAGGTACTGGTTCTTGTGGAGTTGAAGAGTAGGTGGTAGTGTTGTATTCTGGCAAGTTGTATTGGTGGTAGGTGGACTGGATGACCTTATATTCAAAGCACTTTAAACCAGTTATTATAACTGATCATGGACTAATTTATTTTTCAATAAGAGGCACAAGTGTTTTTTTGTATAATTTCTGTGTTTCTCCAGTAAAAATTCATAAAACCAAGCAGCCAGGTGAGTTAACCAGGTGAGCCAAGGATATACCTCCTCCACAGACAGACAGTAATGTTATACTGGCAAGATAAATGGAGAGACTTTAGTTTCAGTGACGTAGTCACGTGTTGTAGGTCTATGATTGGTCAATAACGGTTAGATTTGGCTTGAAGTTAAAAAATGTGCCACCAGGTCGCACTGTGGGGCTCATAGATCAGCTGACCTATGTTTTGAATTCAATGCCCAATGGCAGCCATATTTGTTTTGACTTGCAAACACATTGGTTAGAAATCGTGAGAGTGGCCTTATAACGCATTTATGACGGAAATGCTACCAAGAAATATTGTAGTGCAAGATGAAATAGAGCTTATTGTAATAAGAAATGTGTGAAAAAGCCAATGTTACGAAATTTTTGGAAAAATACGACACCCACTACACTTATTAGAGGTAATTAGTGTTATAACCCATTTATGACGGAAATGTTACTAAGAAATATTGTATTACAAGATGAAATAAAGCATATTGTAATAAGAAAAGCGTGAAATGGGGGATGCAACGAAATTTTTGGACTCTGAAAAATACGACACTCACTACACTTATTAGAGGTAATTAGTGTTATAACGCATTTATGACTACATCACACACAGGGTCCCTTAACAGTCCACAACATAATAAATATTAGGTTCCTCCTTATACAATATTCTTGTTGCTCGATGGACAAGAGAGAGAGAGAGAGAGAGAGACAGAGAGTGTGTTAATTAAAGAGAGAGAGAGCTGCAGTGTGTGATAATTAGAGAGAGAGAGAGAGAGAGCCAGCTGCAGTGTGTGTTAATTAAAGAGAGAGAGAGAGAGAGAGAGCTGCAGTGTGTGTGTTAATTAAAGAGATAAGCAGAGGTGTCAATTATTCTGTTACCTTACCCTTTATTATTATTATTATTATTAGGTAAAAATTGAATGAATTACCGTTATCGCGTACGCTTATTCTACCTTCATTACCCACTTATTTATACTATTATAAGACTATTTTCTTCTATGGCATTTCCTCTGCAAATGCCCCATTTCCAAGATACCCCACCATACCCCATACGTTGTAGGGGAGCGAGGGAGTCGGGGATATGGATGGGGTATATTGGAAATGGGGTAAATGAGAAGGAAAATGCATAGAAGAATAGTATTATGATGGTACAAATAAATGGCCAATGAAGGAAGAAAAAGCGTATCATAGAATAAAAGCGTAAATAACATTGTTATTATTCGTCCGTCACTCACGCGTCCGAATTCAGCGTTGCTAACAAAAGTATCGTAAACAGTATACCACAATCATGGCGGTAGGGCTACTAGCCAAAATGTAGTCAAGGAGGTAGTGTTGCCAACGAAAAATATAGCCCGATGTGCAATGGTAGGCCCTACGTATTATAATATACCACACTAATAACCATACCTGAAAATAGAACAAAACATGGAAAAATTTAAACAATAGTCATATATATAATAAATACTGCAACGTACCTTAATCAGAGGATGTGGATGGGTGTGGATTATCTAGATCAATATCACTATCTGAGGAGATGTCGGACTCTGACTCTGATAAAGATGGCGGCTGTGGTCGAACGCGGTCAGATTGATGAGGGTATAATATAGCGGCCTCGAGAAGGAAACGATGAAAAGTATGTCGTTTAAATTTTTTTAGGAATATATATCTAGCAAGATATTGTGTTAGGTATTTAGCTTTAATACCTGGCCGCCTCACATACTCTTTGATATCCCTCCATAACCTTTCAATATTTTGAGTATGTAACTCAGAGTTTTCGGGGTCCACAAAATTTACCTTATGATTGACACACAAGTGGCTATACCCTTCCTGATGTAGGGTATTATACGCACGCCAACTATCACTGTAAATAGTGGTGCCTGGTCTTATGTACTTTTTTATTAGTGGGAGAAGAGTGTCGCGATTCCTACGCAGGGATACGTTGTCTTGGTCCAATAATGGTATTATAAATCTGTTCTTGGACTCCCTCTCTATGCCACCAAATAGCCAGACTTGAGATAAATTACGACCCACGTTGCACTTTTTTCTAACAATTAAAGTTTCATCAATTTCAACCACAATGCCTTCACCACCGATGGGGTCCTGATTGTTAAACCAATTGTCACTTACTTCGCAACAAAAGCTCCTCCAATCCACACTGGTCCTTATGTTAATTCCCAAATTAAGTACAGTATCACTATGATTAAATGATTTATGGCACCACAATATTATAAAGGATATAATTTGCCAAGGTTGTAGCCTAGTGCGGTCTAGAAAAGTCCCCTTGTACAAAGAGACAGAAAAAGCACATCTACGTCGTTTTTTCGACTTGGGTATGGCGACGGTATGGTGGCAACGAAATTGATTAATGTCTTGTCTATATGTACAGTGGTTGCCACAATTTCCACAAATAACACTCCGCGGTAAAACACCGTGTGCTTGTAGAATAGAAATACTAGCGTCGTTATTTCTAAATGCGTTTTGTATAATTTCAAACGGAAGTGGAGTACAGCCTTGACACAAAGAATCCATGACTAAACTGCGTATAATGTGCGCACTATGCTACCCCTTTATATAGGCGCGACCTATGTTAGCGTTAAATAGGCAGTGTTGCTAATGTGAATCGGACAAAGAGAAGAAAGAAATAGGCCTAAATGTACGATAGGCGTACACCAAATGGATGAAAATCCGCTCCCTGAATCCCCGTTGCCATAAACCACCAGCCAGTTAAAGGGTTAATAGAAAGCCAGATGAACGTAAATAACCTAACCTAACCAAATATATACTGTTATAAACATTGGGACATGACTATTAAAGCGTAATGGAAAGAAAACACGAGTATATAATGATTAGTCCTCCCAAAAAATGACAATTTGTGCAAAATTCGCCAGCCATACGAACTTGGTGTCAGTACTAATAGTAAATATGGGTATGAAATAGAGTGGTTCACCGTTGGGGTACAGATAAACCAGGACCCAAAAGCCCTTTAAAGGTGTATTTAGGAAATCAGACGAACCAAGATAACCTAACCTAACCTAGACTAAGCATACCTTCGGTGCTAACCTAATGTTCTTCGTGACCTAACCTAATATCCTTCGTGCCATCGGCAGCCCATGAATATGAATGCAACGAGAATAAAGATACGAATAATGTATGAATAAGATGCTACAATATAGCATACAAGTGCAATATTACTCGTAGCATTGCGACACTGTAAAATTCCTACAACGCATTAACAGTAAATATATATAATAAAACTATTTTAACAACGTTACTCAGTAAAAAAGGCTGTTTCCCCGTTGGGGTACCCCGTTTGGGGTAAAATAAACCAGAAACCAGCAGCCACATAGAGGGCTATTATAAAGGAATATAAATATCAGAAAGCTTCTAGAATGAAAAATGGCGTATGTAATCAATATAACGCTTAAATATAGCTAATTAATGCTATAATTATCCATCGATAGCAACACTGTATAAATGAAACTACGCAGTAACTTAATAGTCAGGCCATATCATAAAATAACAAGGATTGCCAAGGATATAGCCAAATGGTGCGAGAAAGCACTTGCATTGGTAACACTGAAAATGAATATATAGGGAAAAACACAATGGAAGGGAAAATATATCCAAAATAGCCAATTATGCATATATATAACCAAAATATTCCGGATTCCCCAGTATTTGCAACACTGTGTATGTAAATCACGCCATATAAGAAAAATATAGCCAAAATAGACGTAAATATATGAAAATATGGCCAAAATCTGCCACAAACCAAAAATTGACAATACTGAATATAAATATTGTCAATGCTGATTAGTATAAACAAATGGCCGTGTTTACCCCACCCAATACCCGGATCCCATCGCTCCCCCATGCTTCTATGAGTGTTGCATGGGGCATATACCCAGGATTGGGGGATTATAAAGCCAATTATAATATCTTAAAGGTATGACCATAGTATAAGCGTGTATTCCCCCACCCAAAACCCCGAATTCCCAACGCTCTCTCCCATTATTGTGTGAGGGGTGGGAAATGGGCATATTATGGGCAAAGTGGGTATTAGCGGAAGAAAAACCATAGATGAAAAATGTCCTAAAAATGTCCCAAATAGTGATAAAACAATGTTATATATAACTACTAAATAACGGTAATACATTCAATAAATACCGTTTATTATTATTATTTTGATTCTCACATTTATTCCCGCGATGGTTGAATGTTTCGGGTTGTCTTGTATAGGGCCATCCATATTCAAGAACGTGTGTGGTGCATACGATGATAGTGTGGTGTCGGTCGGTACGATGACAAACAACGTACACACAGAGCCGTCGTAGTACAATACCACACCACGGATGATGTTCTTGAATACGGACCGTAGTTTCAAGCGGTACCACACCATCGTATTCCCTATGGATGTTCTTGAATACGGACCGTCGTGTCAAACGGTATCACCCCACCATCGTATTCCCCATGCATGTTCTTGAATACAGACCGTCGTGTCAAGCGGTATCACCACACCATCGTATACATCACGGATGTTCTTGAATATGTACCGTCGTGTCAAGCGGTATCACCACACCATCGTATACACCACGGATGTTTTTTAATACGGACCGTCGTGTCAAGCGCAACACACACACACACACACACGTGTATTTTGTAAACATACTTCTGTCAGTGTCAGTGAGTACCCTCGGCCCAGTGTTGCCAGGTCTGCTTGGCAAAATTTCCCTAGCTTCAACATCCAAGTTTTCCCTATTTACCTCAATTTCAACATCAGTATTTCCATTTTTACCCCAACTTCAACATCAGAATTTCCTTTTTAATCTCAACTTCAACATCAGAATTTCCCTTTTTGCCTCAATAATTCTCTGTTTACTCCTGAAGATAATAACACTTTAATAATTAATTTTACCATCTTCTTGATAATTATTTCGTCTGGTAGAAAATTCCCCATTACCGAATATTACTCTTGAACATATAATTTTTCCATTTGTGTCTATAATTCTTTATGTCTAGTAAAATTTCTCCATACTTTGTAACACTGCAATTCTAGCCCTAGCCTACCCTGTGCGTCAAGCGAGAGTCCATGGTCGGTCGAAAACGTTTGGTTGTATAAATAATTAATACTCTATTTCCGAATACTTTTGATTAGCAGTGAACGTAAAATGCAGGAAAGTGTATTTAATTTCCTACATGCATATAATTATAAATGTACACAAAAATATTATGATAAATATCCTTTTCATAAGTCTTCTTCGCTAGTCGTAAATGTGGCATTGACGCAAAACATATAATTATTTTTTACTCGCTCAAAATACACATAAAAAAACACACAGAACGGCTTCATCGACATTATTTTATTTATCATCATTTAAAAAAAAGAAACAATCACAGGTTCTATTAAAGTCCTACGAAATAAGACATTGAGACTTTATATTATCATGAGTTCAAGCACTGCGCATTGCCACATTTACTACTTGTGGAGATGTAAATAAATAAATAAAATAAAACTAATTTGCATTATGAATTATTAATATTGGACCTGCGAGAATAAATAATAATGCATTTGCTGTATTTTGTTGTCCCTACACAATTTTTCAAGCATGGTTAACTAAATGAATATGTATTTATTTAATAGTTTTTCCTTTGACTACCATGGTCCATAAAGTAAACAAAGACCACGTCCCTGACAACTATGGCGAATTATATGGTAATTACAATTTTAAGATCATTCACATGTCATTTATTTCCATGGCAGGTGATAGATACATTTCCAGCTGAAAAGTATAATAGTGTAGAATTCTATATATGTATATGTGATGATTTATATATGTGATAATTATATATAGCCAATAATTTTCGCATGTTTTCTATTCGCCATGGAATTATATTTGTATTTACACGGCTATATCAATTTCCAGCAGATGCCCAGGACAAGATTACCGAACAGAAAAGGGGGTAATAAAAATCAGTAAGAGGTTAAGATGATGATGACAACATACATTCCCATTGGATCAAGTGATGGTGATGTTACGTTACTGTACAGTTGGTCACACATGAAGCTAGTATGTCTGTGAGAAAAGAGGTAGTTTGTTGACAGGCAGACAGTAATTAAAGAGAGAGAGAGAGAGTGTGTTAATTAAAGAGAGAGAGAGAGAGAGTGTGTGTTAATTCACTTTCCTTCCTGTTGTAGGTATCTCACAAGTAGCTAGGCGTACCAGCTTCATGTGTGGTCAACTGTACATACGTATACGTGTTCGTTTCTGCTACAACACCTCTTCATAATAATTGATACCCAACAACATCTTCTACATCGTACACGCTACTTCCGTCACAAGAATTAAGGTACAATACAATACTGATATATTTTCTTAAGCTGTTAACATTGGCTTTTATTTCAGACTAATTTGGACCCCATGATCGTTATGCAAGAACATTTTTAATAGGTGTCGTAAGCGTGGTATAGGTAGGCTACAGTTGGCCTTAAGAATTCTCACACAGGTTATATGTAAAGAAAGGTCATTCATTATTCTTACACAGGCTAAATGGAAAGAGAGGTCATTCATTATTTTGGAAGTACTGCTATGAATAGGTCTACCAAGTGACTTGATGACTTGCAAAATAACAAACCAAATAATAATAATAATAATAATAATGTTGTATTGCAGTTACCCGGTACTTAGTCTTACATTACAAAATAACAAACCAAATAATGATAAATAATAATAATGTTGTATTGCAGTTACATAGTCTTACATTACAAAATAACAAACCAAATAATAATAATGTTGTATTGCAGTTACGTAGTCTTGCATTACAAAAAAACAAACCAAATTATAATAATGTTCTATTGCAGCTAGCCTACGTAGTCTTACATTACAAAGTAGCAAACCAAATAATAATAATGATAATGTTGTTTTGCAGTTACGTAGTCTTACATTTTCTATATGTTGTAAACCTTGAAAAAATCAATTAACAGCGTGTGTACGAATTCTTGTAGCTCCATAGATTGACACACTACACAGCCACTTAATTAATACTGTACTGTACTGTATATTCTTGGGTACGGACCTAAAATATACTGTACAGTTTGCCACATAAGTTCTGTCATTCTTTCTTATATGTTGGTGAAATTAGATAGTGATGTTGTGAATGAGTTCTGATTCTACAGTGTTTGGTTGGCAAACACCCTAACGAAAGAAACTGAACTGTGTAAATGACTCATGAGTGAATTATTGGATGAATTTGATTACTCCACTATGAAACTATGGTAATAATGGAACTACCTGACAGATTTTGAGGATATGGATACTGAGTTTGTTGTTGGATATAATTAAGACTGACAAGTGTGGTTGGTTGGGAAGGATCATAACAAACCAAAACCACTGTGGAATCGACCCTAAGACTGACAAGTATGGTTGGTTGGGGAGGATCATAACAAACCAAAGCCACTGTGGAATCGACCCTAAGACTGACAAGTGTGGTTGGTTGGGGAGGATCATAACAAACCAAAACCACTGTGGAATCGACCCTAAGACTGACAAGTATGGTTGGTTGGGGAGGATCATAACAAACCCAAACCACTGTGGAATCGACCCTCAGTGATAGAATATTGTTTGTTATGACTGTTATTATCATGATTTATTTAAAG
>JAWQEG010003454.1:0-69775 GCA_033782935.1 Petrolisthes cinctipes | reverse complement strand
CAACAACTACTACAACTACTGCTACCATACTACTACTACTACTACTACTACTGCTACCATATTACTACGACTGCTATCCTACTGCTGCTTCCATATTACTACTACTACTACTCCCAAAAGTTGGCCGCAGCTCAGGTATACAGAATATTAGGCTGAACCAATGAATGAAAAAAAAAAAAAAATCTCTTGACAAGAATCGTCATATGTGCAAGATGCTTTAGACTCACTGGTACCAGGTTATTAATTTGGGATGGAAAAAGAGCCCGATATTTGGTGGTCACTCTCGGCCTGTATAAGTTCTGAGCAAAATGGCAGAAGGTAAAAATGAAATAAGGAGAAAATAAAAAAATAAAATACAAGAGCAAGACAGGAGACACGAGAGTGGGGACAGAAAGGCAGTTGAGGAGGCAGTGAGGCAGACCTTAACCACCTTGTACAAACACCCATAAACTCACACACGAGACTCCTATAGCTGCCTCACTCACTCACTCACTCACTCCCTCCCTTCCAAGCCCCCACTCACTCACTCCTCCCTCCCTCCCTTCCAAGCCCCCAGTCACCCCCAACAACAACATTACCCCCTCACGCTTTTCAGAACTCTTTATAACTGCCTCACTCACTCATTCTCTCACTCACTCCCTCACTTTCAAACCCCCAGTCACCCCAAACAACAACCTTCCCCCCTCACGCTTTTCAGAACTCCTATAGCCTAGCTGCCTCACTCACTCACTCCATCCCAACCCCTCAACAACATTACCCACTCACCTTTTTCAGAACTCCTATCTCTCCCTCTCTCACTCACTCCCTCACTTCCAAGCCCCCAGTCAACCCCAACAACAACCTGCCCCCCTCCTCCCCGCTTTTCAGGACTACTTACACTACCCTGCTGACCTAAGTATTGACGACCTATCCTTTGTTTCTCCCTTTCAATCCTCTTTCTCCAGCCTATTCCACGAGCATCATGGTACCTTTCTCCTAATCCAATCCCCTTTCAATCCTCTTCCCCAATCTTATTCCATGATAGCACATAGTATCTTTTTCTCACAATCTAATCCCCTTTCAATCTTAGTCCATGATCGCACATAATAGTATCTTTCTCTCAATCCACTTTCAATCCTATTCCCTAATCCTATACCACACTATATCTTTCTCCCAACTCAATCCCTTTTCAGTCCTATTCCCCCAATCCTATGTTACGACCACCCATCACAAGCATATTTCTCCCTCCCAATCTCCTCACCCACCCACCCCTACACCCACTCACGTCCACACCAACACAACACTTTTCACACCCTATATACCGACTGTTCCCCCACACGTGTCTCCCATCAGCTACCTACTCTCAGTACAACCACCAACATCCCTTCCCTACATTAGTTTCTACTCCTCTCGTCTCCATCATCACAAACACCACATTTTGTATATTATATACTTTCCCTCGCGCCACTGTTACAGTGTATTACCTCACTTATAGGCTATGCTACCTTCACTCCTACCATCCCTAACTCCACTATAGGACTACATATAGCATTCATGGCCTCCTCACCCCCACCAACACATCACCACATTTTTACCCCCACCACCTTTACTTGTTTCCCCCCAAACCCTCTCGCCTCCTTCACCTTCACTTCCATTCACGCCCCTGCACCATCGCCCCTCACACACGGTTTAGGCTACACAAATAAAAGAAACACGAGGGGTCAGTCAGCAGACATGGACAAGTGAGAGAGAACACACACACACACACACACACACACACACACACACACACACCATTCTCTTAAGGGTCACAATAACTCTGGAACAGCGTCCACGAATAATAGATCTAGTTGTGAATTAATTCAAGTAAATTGATGAGCACGCCAATTGAAGAGAGTAATATTGTGTATCTTGATCAACGGAGAAGAAAAGAAACGCTCATTAGCATATAAATAAATGTGAATATGATTAAGAAGATTATACGAAGGTCTAGGGCAATCAAATTCATTGGATATTTCGATAAGATAATAAGTATACAATGAGCAACATGGTGCGTGTGTGTGTGTCAGTAGGAATTAACACGTGTGTGTTGTGTAGGTGGATTTAATAGACATGTGTGTGCTAAGCCAACAGGTCAGGGAAAGACATATTAACCCTCCCTAACCCCCTCTCTTCCTCCTCACCCAACCTATTACAACACCCTTCCCATCCACCACTACAGTATACCACCAACAACAACACAACCAACACCACTCATTCATTACCTATACCACCTTGCTTACCCTACAACCCATACTCTTCCATTCCACCCCATTCCTTTATTAGATCACCCCTTCCATCCATCCATCCACCACCACTAACCAACACTTTGCTTTACCCTTCCCATACCTTTCTATCACCATCCCACTGTTTATCTTACACCCATACATTTCTATCACCACTTTGCTTGTCGTCTTGTCCTCAATCTTGACCCCAACCAATATCAACACCAATCTGTCTTCATTACTGGCTGGACAGAAAAAAATATAAAGCGAGTAAAAAATGTGGTTGTGAGAGAGAGAGAGAGAGAGAGAGAGAGAGAGAGAGAGAGAGAGAGAGAGAGAGAGAGAGAGAGAGAGAGAGAGAGAGAGAGAGAGAGAGAGAGAGAGAGAGAGAGAGAATATATATATAAAGCGAGTAAAAAAATGAGAGAGAGAGAGAGAGAGAGAGAGTTCAACACATGTTACTATACCTATCACTGCGCAACAACTCCTGGCAGGTTACCCAAGTCAGGTCTATCTTTGTCTCTAACGAACACATTTGTTGCCTTCCCTCACTCTCATTATCCCTTCACCATTTCTGTCCTAGTCCTTGTATATATTGGCTATTCCCCTTACTTATTTCTCTATACTTGCCACTGATGATAATGATTTGCCTACCAATTTCTTCCTTCACATTAGTTTTTTTTTTTCCTTTATCAAACTGTCTTCCTACACTCCCCATTTTATCTTTTTTCCTCTAATCCACATCTTTCTTTTTCTTCTCTCACAATAGTTTTTTCCTTTACCATACTGTCCTTCCACACTCCCATTTTTATCTTTTTCCTCTCATCCACATCTTACTTTTTCTTCCTTTCCTCTTTTGCTCCTACTATCCCATTTCATTTTTCCATCTCATGCTTTCACATCCCCAAATATTCCTCTCCCTTCCTTTCTCTCAGTTTCCTTCACCCCCCCCCCCTCTTTCTCTTTCTTCTCTCTCGCACTCTTTCTCCCCTCACACCCTTTCTCCTTCACCCTCACTTCCTTCTCCCCTCACACCCTCTCTCCCTCATTTTCTTTTTCTCACTCCAGCTACCCTCACTTTCACCCTCTTTCCCCTCAACCCCCACACGCTCTCTTCCTTCTCACTTTCACCCTCCCTAGCCTCCCTCATCCTCACACCCTCATATTTTCACCTTTTCTCTTTCCAGCTGCTCTCACTATCCCCCACTCTCCCCTCACCCTCACCTTCTTTTCTCTCTCCATGCAGGTACTCTCACTTTCCCCCTCTCTCCCCTCACCCCGTCATACTCTCTCTCCCTCTCTCTCTCTCTCCCCCCTTCCCCTCCTCCCCAGCAAGGCAATAACCACACACCCCAGCATTTGCTCTCCCTTCTCCCACTGGACTCTGCCATAATTGTAAACCACCTTTATTGCTTGTTGGTTCAGCCGTCCCTCACGACACACACCTCGCCTCGTCACTGTACACACATGGAGAATAATTATAATGGTGCCAATCGAGGGAATGTAACCCTGACTTCATCTTAATTAATAACCACTTTTTGTAATCCATTGTGCTATACCTATTTAATCACTTCCCGTGCGTGTGTTTGTATACATTAATGAAGTTGTAGTTTATCTAACCATGACCTCACTAACTGACCTTGGTTTGCCAATGAGTATCAGTATATATGTACCGGCCATTATAATCTTAATAACCTGATAAGTGTTCATTCAAAAATTCATCCTTCACGTTTAATATTATTTTTATTGCAAAGTATATTATTACAGAGCATAATAAATATTTCACTGAATGATTTTTTTCAGCAGAGAGAACAATTTACAAGTCTAGTGTCAAACCTATCGAGTATCTCAACCCCCTTGTATTACTGGGGGTGACTGACTAATTGTTTAAAGGAGGTAATAGTTTGACAATTTCATCCAACAACATGTAAAAAAAATTATCACGAAAATGCTAATACCGGTAGCCTAACTATAAGGTTTAATACGGTAGATGAATTTTGGCCGGGATCTGTTTCAACCTGAAAGCCACATCCTGAGAAAGAGTTTGTCGACAGTATTATGATATCACTTTGAGTTTCTATACGTTAGACACAGGCTGTATATACTTATAACCTACTGTAGATGTTTCTCAGTCAGGTCATCGCCTTGCAGAGAGAGAGACAGAGGAGAAGAAAGTTATGGGAGTGACGGAAGTTGCGACATTAACACTTTACTTCCTGTGATAGCAACATTATATTATTAACAAGAAGTGTCTCGAAACTTTTCTCTACCGACCTTCACCTTAAGACAACAATAAATGGGGGCCAAGGCTGTGTCAGTGCAGTGGAGGTTACCATATACCACGTGGCTGAGGAGCTGCACAGTATTAATATTGCCTTCCCCCTGAACCAGGCTAAGGCTAAGGTTCTATAACATCACCTTTCTGTCTGTCTGTCTGTCACTTGGCACCTATCTGGGTCTATCAAACTATTGTTCCTGTTTCTTTCGTCGTGCGTTCATTATTTTATGTTCTCAATATACTACTTTTTTCGATTATATTCCTGGAGTCCTCGAACCCTCTAGAGAGGAAAATATAATTCTGAAGGACCGAGGAACCACTGAACTGATCAGAGGAAAAATGAAAATGCGCCAGTGATAATCCTTTACATTCCTCCACCAAACTGTGCCAGGAAAGACACTATTAATATACGGAGAGGATACAGTTTGGAGGGCTACGTAGACTCCAAATCAACCACAACAAATGACAACAGATGGCGTGGGAGGTTTAGCAATATCTTGACTATTTAATTACGAAAGACTAGAAATGCATCCGGACGACAAACTAATAAGCCAAGAAAAAGTCGGGGGTCTGTTGTTTTGTGGCACAGGCTGGCATAGAGGAATCTGTATAGTTATAGCCCTCAAATATGCTGACGGAAAGCCTCGAATCTGACATAAAGGTTAGGGAAAGGGGAGGAGTTGCCAGACGCCATGCACCGCCTTCAGCCTCTTCTATTTATACATTTCTCACAATCTGACTCAGTTGGCACCAGAGAAGTGACAACCTTTATCTCCCTCCATATTCACAGTGGAATTGGGAAGGCGGAGTAAAGAATGAGGAAAGGAGAGGGAAACGAAAGAGGATACAAAGGGAAAATGAGGAATGATAACGAAATGTGACGAGTACAAGGGAAGGAAGGAATGGGAATGAGTGGCAACAAATGGTGAAAGGAGAGAAGTTTGAAGAAAAGATATATAAAAAAAGAGAAAATACATGAAGTTAGAAAGGGGGGAGGAAAGAAGAGGTGAGAAGAGAAGTTTCAGGTGTGTACTATACCGTAGGTCAGGTCAGGTCAGGTCAGGACTATGGGGGGTCAACTTTAACGGGAAGAGAGGGTGTCGGGGGGTACGAAGGGAGGACGGAGGTTTGGGGTAGGGCGGGGGGAAGGGCGATGGGAGGATTGGAAGGTTGAGGAGGAGGAAAGGTTTTAGGACCATACCCCTCCGTGTTCCTGTCTGACCTCACCCAGCGGGGACTCAACACTTCCACCTCGTAAACACAAAGAAAGGGACGCGGAGGTCGCAAAAGAAAATATATATAAATAAATAAAATAGAATAAATGAAAACTTAACCCCATTAACAATTTTCTGATTAATTATTTCCTTTCATCACTTGCATGATATATAAAAACTTCCGCCAACTTCATTTCCCAAAGTAATTATGGAGATTTAAAGTCAGGTCACGGCCAAACATACGGTAAATCAAGTATATGAACTGCACAACTCTGCACTATTTATCTACCATTCTTTCCTTACTAGAGCAAAGCGTTAGTCAGAGAAATACAAATTTAATCTACACAAGACAGAAGAAGAAGTCTCTAAGTAAAACAACACTCGGCTGCAAACGTAACGCAATACGATACTTATCACTCGTTACCTACAAGGCTTTTAGGGCAGACACTCTTTTGTTTTGTTGTAAGTTCCATTAAAGGGTTTGTGTGTGATGTTGTCAGCGAATTGGAGGCCCAGGATAGGCTATACACTTCCACAATGTGACATAAAACAACAACAACAACACCTAGGCCTATATCTAAGGTAGGTGTGTGTGTGTGTGTGTGTGTGTGTGTGTGAGGGGGTGCGTTTTTTTGGCACAGGACAGTTTGGAGAATTCTGTACCGGCAGCTTTCAATTTTCCGTCATTATTATTGCAGCCCCGTTAATTAAGGAGACCGAAATGTTTGTCTTCTCTGTTGTTGTTGTTCATGGAGAAGTTGGATGTTGTCGTCATAAATATAATCGTATAAAAAAAAAATAGTCCTCTTTTCATCCTGCCTTTATGTGCATGGGTATTAGGCCTAAAGTGTGTGTGTGTGTGTGTAAAAAACTTCCGTCCCTACCCCTCCCTTATAGTAATACCCAAGATCCTACTGTACGGAGCATTCCATGTATTTTAAGTATGTTGAAAAATAAGGAAAATATTACGTATCTATGTCTTTGTTTCCACAAATGTAATGAGATTGTATACACACCACTGCAGATGTAACCTACTCTAATTTCCCGAGTATACATACACAGGGTTAGGAAGTGGAGCATACATACGTTTACCAAGCAATTCATTATTCATTCTATGCAGTATATAATTTTCATGTGTGTGTTTATGAGTGTATAATAATAGGCCTATGGGTTTATATGTGAGTGTGCATGCCTCTACGCACACCAACACAAGCACTCTCTCACCCGCTGTGGGGATCGCCCAGTTCCCACGTTGCATGTAGCCTATATTCAGTAACTTTTACCCTCAACGTCGCTCAGATACCAAAGTCAACAAAACAACCACTATAGTAGAAAATGCAAATAATATGCAATAAGCACGAGAATCAAAAATAAAATATACAAGATTCGCGTTGCATTCAGTAGATTGGTCTACTCCGAGATGCAGTGTCAGTCAGGATTTAGAGAAGGTCGGGTGGGAGAACGTTTTGGCTATAGTTACTTTATTCCCTGCCTGGCCTCTTTCTGAGACTTTATTCCCTGTCTGGCCTCTTCCTGTTACTTTATTCCCTGCCTGGCATCTTCCTGTGACTTTATTCCCTGTCTGGCCTCTTCCTGTGACTTTATTCCCTGTCTGGCCTCTTCCTGTGACTATATTCCCTGCCTGGCCTCTTCCTGTGACTTTATTCCCTGCCTGGCCCCTTCCTCTCTCTCTGACCTGACCTATACACCACCAGTGACCTCACACACATCTGCCTGGTGATCTATGGGCTGACAGCTGGACAAAAGAGGATCGATATAGCCTGATTGATGAAGATGGCAATACCAATAATCAGTACTGTTCCTATTGGGTTGGTCAGGGTCATTTGGTTTGACACTACACAATCGACTTGGCTTTTCAGAGTATGTACAGTAAGTGACTTCGTAAACCGACGAGATATATATAACCTCTCTCTCTCTCTCTCTCTCTCTCTCTCTCTCTCTCTCTCTCTCTCTCTCTCTCTCTAATGTCTGATAAAAAGCAATACATTTCACAATCTAACACATATGCTAATGAAATCGGAAGAATGGTTGATTAGCCTAATTATATAACAATTACAATGAGTAGTGCAGCCCGAATATATTTCAAAGATATTCTGTAGAAATTATTTTCGTAACACACACACACACACACACACACACACACACACACACTCGGTCGTGACTGGGATGTAAGCGAAGGCAGTGGTTGAAGAGAAGCAAGTGTCTCCAGTCCCGTGTCAGCTGAGGTAGTCCTGACACACACACACACACACACACACAAGACAAGGAACACATTCATGCACTGGTCACGCTACATACTCCCCTCAGGTCAAAGGGAACACAATGAGAGAGAGAGAGAGAGAGAGAGAGAGAGAGAGAGAGAGAGAGAGAGAGAGAGAGAGAGAGAGAATTGTAATCCAGCGTTGCTCCTGACTCTGAGATAACTGGGAGTAACATTTAACCTGGAATCTCAAGAACAGTTTCCACTCTATGAAAATGCATGTAAGAAAATATATGTCTGATGCAGATTGCGTATAGTTTCTTCACACCAAGTAGCCTAATGGAACTGAACTTAAAAGGCATAACATATCCATCGCATCACAAAAATATGAGAGGTTAAGGTACCGGCATCGTAACTATCTGAGACGTTCGCCCATAAACAAGGCGTGAAAAAAATCAATTATGATAATGGGGCCGTAAATCATGAGGACATTAAGTTCATTTTCACTCCGACTCGAAAGCCCAAATGGTTATGTACCCGGTAAATTAATTAGTACCTACGGATGCGTAACCAATGTCCTTTTTTTTCTATATTTCTCCGCATGCAGTCATACTTGCATGCATGGATTATAATATTATACAACCTGAAATAACTTTGACTGTAATCTTCCGTAGCTAAAATCTCAATTACCTCTTCCTTCAGGTAAGATATGTAGCCTAAGTACTTTTATTATGGCTCAGTCTAGAGTATATTAAAGGGGTATTTTAGTACAGTATTCTTGGTGATAAATCTGGAGCGACTGATTCCTCTAAACTTACTATTCCAAGCAACAGGATACCGTACTCTTATATTTGTTCATAGGTCCTGTTCTTTGACGTACTATTGGCCACAAGAATTCGTACACACTCTGTTGCTGTCGAGGGTTTACAACATACAGAAAATGTAGACTACGTATATAATTGCAATACATTAATATTAGGTTTGTTATTTTGCTAATCACCGAGTCACTTGGTAGACCTTTCATTGCGGTACTTCCAGAATAATGACCTATATCTTTCCATATAGACTGTGTAAATATTCTTGTGGACAACCGTACTTCGGAGGAATCTCTGGGCTCTAATGTACCAAACCTTTACTACCCTCGGGTGGTTCTCTTGTTGGTGAATTGGTAGGTTTCTGATTCCACCATACTATGTCACGAAACAGATCCCTTATTAGAACCATTGCGAGCGTCTTTTTTATTGATATAGTTAGGAGGAATCAGTAGCCTTCCAATTCACCTACCGTAAAAAAAAAATCTCCCCTTAATGAACAACGGTATATTTATCCCTGCAGCAGTCGTGGTCCACCTTTGTCTGCTGTCAGTCAAGTGATTAATTTTCACCTCTAGCAACCTTTCCTCTGTCACAGCATCACCTTCCCTCACTCTCTAAGTCTGTCCCCTTCCTCTCTACTACTAGTCTACTATGGTTGGTAGAGAAGTAGACTAAACCAGGACACCACCAATCCCTCCCGGGTGGTGACGTCACGTGTGGGAGATTCCTGGTTACTTTATAGGCCTACTTCTGTCATATAAGATTATACTAACGGTAAATGTGTGTGCCTCTTCTAATATCTATGGAAAACTGTAAGTCCTCCATGGCATAACACTGCAAAGTTTCTCTCTCTCTTCTATCTACCTCGAAGGATTCAAACTGATAGTATGTGTATATAGTAATGGGGTATAATACATTTTTGGTACATTGGAGGGCCTTGAATCCTCCAAAGAATACCAGGAAACAGGACAAAATTAATATATATAATGGTGGCGTGTTGCGTGGAATATAGTGGAGGAGTCAACATGCTCCAATGTACCAAACGTGTATTAACCCCTTAATTTCTGAAGCCATCTGTACTTCTCTCACCACCCCCTGCCTACCGTTCCCCTCCCCTTCACCCTCTCACCAAACGTTCATAGGTGTAACCTTGGCCAGGCTGCCCGCTAACATCCCTTCCCTGCCGTCTAGCCACCTCTCTCTCTCCATCTTCACCACCACTCCTTATGGTATCTATCTATTAGCATTACATTTGTCATCGTTGATACACGCATTTGTTGCACTTATCTTACTGCATAATGGCCAGTAACTATAATCTTCATTTTTAAAATCAATTATGATTTTTGTTAATATGCATCCATAAGCTTTATTTTTCTATTCCCGTTACCGTTATTAGCATTCATTTATTTAACTATGCACCCAAGAAGAATGATCATGAAGTTCATTTTACGTTATGTTATATAAATCATTTTAAGCACAAAAGGGCTAAATTATAAATTTCTTGTCTCAAGAGATATTCAGAGAATAATGAAGACGACTGTTCATATAATTGACACACTTGACTTAATACAACATAACATTGCGAGCAAAAGTTCACATCCTCATTCTTCTTTCCTTTTACTTCACACAATCGCCAGGATTATCAGGATGTAAACTTCCTAACAATCACGAGAGCGACTGACATAAAATTAGACTAGAAACATTAGCGATGTCAGTATGAAATGGAATGATAAGAGTCGCCTGGTTCGTCAGTACTTGAAAGGTAATGAAGTCACAGAGTTTGTTGCCGTGACGTGAGAGTTTTGACAGTCCTGAGGGTCATAGTGTTCGGGAGAAAGACGGCGGTAAAACCCAACACTCTGCGGCAAAGATGACTCATATGTATGTCTTATTACAGGTTGGAGGGACGAGCGGCCTGGTAGGTCAGGGGTGAAGGAGGGAGCCAGCATGACAGTAGTATAATCCACACCTAATTCAGATCAGAGCCATTTCGCTGGGGTCGCTTGAAATTACCCATGACAGACGTGATGAAGAAAACACGGTATGAAAATGACGTAGGGTGCCCAACCTGGCCTAACCTAACCAAATTATTTTTTGACCTGACCTTTCCTAAACTCGATTATATTATGCCATTACCCTAACATGGGACATACCGGAATAAGATCATAACACGACAGTTACTAATACAGCAGAAGTGTAGGTCAGGTGTGATGAAATGTAGAAAGGAAGTAGGACAGGATAGAGGATAGGAACAAAGCAAGAGGAAAGGATAGGAACAAAGCAAAAGGAGAGGTCAGGCAGGCAGGCAGGCAGGATGGTAGGGAGGGCAGGTCGGGGTCATGGGGAGGAGGTGTGTCGCAATCCACAGCCACCTACAGCACAGTACTTTCACTGCTCTAGCCGCCCACTGCAACAACACACACTACACTACTAAAACACACACACATACATACACAGACACACACTGTAGGTGCTTCAACATGTATCCCCTATATACAACAAATGGTAATGCATTACTAAATTCACTTTTACAAACTTGTGACATATGCTGTGATTTGAACTGAAAGTGCAGCAAGGTTTATGCCTATACAGGCCAGGCACTAACAAACGTATTGGTAAAATTTTGTCGAACAAAAACAGGAATTCTATCACTCGCTGAAAGACCTTCTTCGGCAACCTTCTGTTCGATCCGTGGTAGGCTACGTGTGTTTCCCGAATGACCTTGTAGCCGACGCCGCCTGCACTGGAAGTCACGCTAACTCTCACAGCCTTCACACTCGTCACATATATAATTATATCTGAAGCCGGTTGTCGGAGTGGCATAGAAAATACTTAATCTTCTAATTAGATCATTTTAACAGCACCGTGCTCTATCACCGGTTATTCTGTAACACACACACACAGACTGCCCATCATGACGTCATTGCTGTTGTGAACGTGATGAGGTTACCCCACACACCAGCAGTACCCCAACCTTATCCTCCCCATTTCCCTCTTACTCACACCCAATATAAACTTGTACAATCTCTACACTCTCTCTCTCTCTCTCTCTCTCTCTCCTGGATAACTTGCAGGTACCCACTCTATCCAGGATATCCCAATTCTTCTCACACACAATACAATAATCCAGCTGGAGTGGCTGTACTGCAGTCCAGAAAATAAATCCTTTGCAATTCACTTTTACAATAAGAGAAATAATTAGTAAGCGGCAGTACCAGTTGCAAAAGTAAAACGCAAGTCCTATAAAGGGCAATGTGCAAGCTGAAGAACATGCAATTTTTTAAATGATAAAAGAGAATGTACGACGTACATTGCGAATGTGCATGGTAAATGGAGCATTTGCGACGCAAAGATTAAGTTCATACATAGTTCAGTGTCAAGTTAAACACTCATTTTTAAATAAAAAATGAATTTACAAACAAATTTCTGTACACAAACTCGTTAATTATTTATATAACCTAAAGAGTAGACGTACAAATTAAATACTCGATAATATAGCTAAATAATTATGAATAGTTTGGGTGAGTTAAGGAGTTACCAAGGGGCAGCGGAGACGGACCGTCCGTCCATCCATCCGTCCAAGTCTACAAGTGAATATTTACTACAACTCACCAGGATTTTCTGCGTGTTCGTCCAATAGTTGAATCCAAGAGGGTCTGATGCTGAGCCACTGTGTACCCGAAGTGAGATCTAGGAGAGCCGGTCTTGATGACGGGAATCCTTGGTTCCAAATTGAAGGACACCACCAGCGTGAACAAACAAACTAGTAAGAAAACAAGGCTTAACCGAATCGGGACCGCCATGGCGCCGCGTATCCCTTCCTAACCACTGCCAAGGCACGACTGACTGAGTCTGACTGGCTGGACTTAGGAATTGTAGATGCTGTGTTGCCTTGAGTCTTGAACCCAAAAGTTGCCATGTCGCTCACTAACACTTCTCTCTCGTACCAAGAAACACCTTCTTGCAGAGGAAATGCTCTTAAAAGTAGTAATGACGACATTATTCTGTCTTAGAGCATGTAACTCTGTAGGCGTAAGTAGGCCAGGTTTTCGTAATGTTCAACAAAATATGATTTAGGTTAAATAATTACTAATATTTCCACGTAACTGAACGCGCGGCTCATTTTCTAATTTATATCACTTTTCGCATTACAATAATGACTTAATACACCACAAATTATCTTCTGTGTCCCATACATTCCCTTTGTATTCTATCACCCACATTGTCATCCCCCAAATCAATCTGTCCTAAGTGAGAGTATTGTAGCCTAATGCATGATGCTAGGCAAGACCGACATGACAGGCGATAAGTTACTTGTAAACATCCCGATGTTTCTTACACCATTAAAATGGACATAAATATAATTATATGTAATATCTTCTCCATTAGAAGAGAGGTTAAATAAAAAATGGTGTTGTGAATTTTGAGTGAATCTTCTAGGTGGTGGGTGATTCATGTGTGTCACACTTAATCCAGACAGTGGAACTTTATGATGTCGGTTGCTTCTTTTCTGGAGAGAACATCTATATACCGTCGCTCACAGCATCTTGGAATATGGTCCTGCATCTTTTATGCTATGAGTTGGTGACGATATACTGTAGTGGGTATTTTCTTCTCGTATCGGTCAAGCCAAGATACTTGAAGACAGCTAGAACCATCAGATCACCTCAGGAAAAAAATAATAATAAATAAAGACGTTTGGCGTAGATTCGATCGATCCTGTGCCCTTGAAATACGTAGTCTGCTACGGCCTTCCCGTTGCGTGTTAATGTGGATAGCAAATTATCTGACGATGTGTAATATTTCTGCTAGAGATATGTCCATTTTCAGTGACATTTTGAGGCCACGGTATAGGAGTATTTGGATAAATCCTAAGGGCAGTAGTAAGGACTTCCACCCGAATATCATTCTCATTGTCTGCCCCACTTCTGTAAGCAAAGAATCAAAATATGCACAGTTTCCCTTTTAACACCTTTCAATCACATCAACAAAGAGCCTAAAACATATATTGTACAGGCGGCGACTAGGCCAAACCTTATGCTTGTGTTGTGTACAGTACGATGTGATCAAAGAGGGGGACAGTCACGGGTTCCTGATTGTCCTTCTTCCCATCTTGAACACAACTCCACACTACAAGATACCGTTCTCTCTCAAGCGGGTCTTCACTGTTCTCTTCATATCCCTAGGGCCTAGGGGAACGGGGATTCATGCTGCTGACCCCCCAGCATCTCACAAGCAACCTGATGAAACATTAAGCCAGGCAGCGATTTGTGCTTAAATTCAATTATATTATTCTCTTGATTATACAGAAGAAGTATCATAATTTTGTAGATAGACAAATAAAAATAGATAGAGATAGAAAGAAAGGTGTAGATATTTCTCATTGAGTTTATCTGTTTCAACACAACCCATTTATAAAGTAATGTCAAACCTCTATAGTTGCCCAATTTCCTCTAATAAAATAAGAGGATGAAAAGGTGTAATTTGAATACAAACACTATACTCACAGCAGAGAAGCATCTTAGTGGTTGGTGTAGTAGTGGAGATTTAAAGAACCCTATGATGTTGTCAGATAATTGGAGGTTTGGGAGTTCTTTAAACATTGCCACGAAACACCTCCTACATGGATGGAGCTTGTTATGCGGAATAGTCAGGTGGAATCAGTAGCCACCAAGTATCGCAAGGTTCTTAACATATCGGCTCAGAACGAAAGGGTGGGTAACTAAAGGCCTTCCTGTTGACCCTACGTGGTCTATACAGTACGGCCTCGCTCGGTAAAGTGCATAAGTACTGTTTTCCACAGACACACGTACTCCGCGTCCGACTCAAGAGATCCACATAACAATAATTATTGTCCACGCGTAATCTGTAAATCTGCCGAATATTATAGAAATACTTAGCATAATATTTAAAGCAAAGATGGTTCTTAGAATTGACTTTTCGATGAATAACTTAATGGTGATAATATTTGATGTTGATAACTGGTAATTCTCCTTGATTGATAAGAGATTGGTAAGAGTTCTAATGTTTTAAGTTAGTATTACCAACCAACAATGCAATAACATTATATTAGGCACTGTACCACAGGATTGTAACTGCAAATGGAAAATCTGAGAGACTGGGTTAAATTTAATGCTGAATGCGGGTAAGAAATTTAGAATGACAGGGAGAAGGGACGTTCACTTACAAATATACTAGAATCCCATTAGTGAAAAAGAAAACTTATTTTACATGTATCAAAGAAAACGAATAATAGCACAGACATAAGAATTATTTGGGTGGCACCAACAAATCAAATTTTCTTCCTGATCATCTTATATTCTCTCTTTGTGGGAAGAGATGCAGATAATACATACAAGAAAATCTGAAACAGGTTATTAAGGTGAGCTACCATTTCAACCCTGAGAATTGAAACAAAAAACAGACAAATTACTGTCATCACAATTGCGGTACTTCGACGGATCCTAGTTCAGGAAGTTTGTCTGTGTTAGAACATCTCACCATACAGCAAAACCGTGACATTCTTAAATATCCCCTTAAAGAAGGTCTAACACTCCTCTAAAATAAATGAAACGTGCTAGACATAACCACTACCCTCTGCTTGTATACATAGAGGTATGCTACCAAAATGACTGCCGAGCGCACCGTGACGTCACATGAAAACTCCCTTGTGCAGTGGTTCTCAACCTGGGTGCCATGGACCCCAAGGGGTCCATGGCAAGAATTTAGGGGAGGAATGGCGGGTTGTCACAAATTATACAATTCTTGCCATGGACAAAAAAAAACTTGCATCACTCTGTCCTGGCAGAAGACTTAAATAAAGCAAGTGTTCTCTTCATCAACATTTTGTTTTTATTTTATTTAAACCTTTATTTTATTGGTGGGGTGGGATTTGGGAATATATGCCGGGGAGCCACATGAATGTTGAGAATTCATGAAGGGGGGAATGGACTGAAAAAGGTTGAGAACCACTGTACTAGTGTCTCTTCCAGTGAAAAAATATTAAGTAAATAATTGAAATGCTTAACACTTTCCCCAGATTTGCACCTGTGGGTATGAGAATGCATAGATTATGTGTGTGTGTGTGTGTGTGTGTGTGTGTGTGTGTGTAATTCATTTATTTTTAGCCGTATGTGTGTCTGCACACTGAGTGTGTAACCTACGCACATACCGTTAAGTTGCTTATGTGTATGTAATTTTGATATCGGTTTCATTTGTAGTTTAATTTATTTTCATTAACATGAATTGAACTATTAGTCATAATCACACTCGATGTCATTAATTATTTTAGTCTTTGGCTGCACTAAAAGATTGATAATATGATGAATACTGCCAAATTATGTGTGGCCACTTTTCAGTGAAAGGTAGATGCCATTGTTTGGTGGTGAGGACTAAAACGCACGTGTTTCTATGGATTTGATGACTCTACTATGAAACTATGACAGTGTGGTTGGGGAGCATCCAAACAAACTATGGTAATAATGGAACTACCTGACAGATATAGTGGATATGGAGACTGAGTTTGTTGTTGGATATAAGTAAGACTGACAAATGTGGTTGGTTCGGGAGGATCATAACGAACCCAAAGACAAGTGTGGTTGGTTGGGGAGGATTATAACGAACCAAAAGACAAGTGTGGTTGGTTGGGGAGGTTCGTTACAAACCCAAGCCACTGTGAAACTGGCTCTATAATAAGCGTGACAAACTGCCAGTTCAAATTCCCTCCCTGATAATGACCAAAACAAACAATGAACCGTATAAAGAAACTATTATATCCATGGTATTGACGATGGTGTGGTAATAGTACGATGATGACTATATAGGTAAACAACAGCTACAGTCATCCATCGTACCACACCATCGTCTACACCACAAAGTAATGTTCTTGAATACGGTCCACTAAATCGAGGAGCATTAAAAAAAAAAAAAAGAGAGAGCGTACATAATTTTAACCAGTTAATCCCAGGCCAGCCTAATCTGTAGGAGCCTTCCTTGTGGTGTTGTGGTAAATTCAGGTAAAATTAATGCCAGTTGCCTTCTAACCTTCGTGTGGAAAGGGTCATATCGCACGTTCGTGATTTTATTTAAAGAAACTGTGCTGTTATTACAACTATTTATATATAAAGTTATTGTACTTTATACCAACATACTGTACGTGTGCCCAATTGGAAAGTGAAAAAAAGTGGATACGAGCAGCAATCAGGACCAATATACTCCAAATGATAAATACGGTAAATATTGAAAGAATTACTGTTATTGCGTACGGTTTTTCTACCTTCATTACCCACTTCTTTAGATCATTCTAAAACTATTTTCTACCTTCATTACCCACTTCTTTAGATCATTCTAAGACTATTTTCTACCTTCATTACCCACTTATTTAGACCAATTTCTACCTTCATTACCCACTTCTTTAGATCATTCTAAGACTATTTTCTACCTTCATTACCCACTTATTTAGACCATTCTAAGACTATTTTCTACCTTCATTACCCACTTATTTAGACCATTCTAAGACTATTTTCTACCTTCATTACCCACTTATTTAGACCATTCTAAGACTATTTTCTACCTTCATTACCCACTTCTTTAGACCATTCTAAGACTATTTTCTACCTTCATTACCCACTTATTTAGACCATTCTAAGACTATTTTCTACCTTCATTACCCACTTATTTAGACCATTCTAAGACTATTTTGTACCTTCATTACCCACTTATTTAGACCATTGTAAGACTATTTTCTACCTTCAATACCCACTTATTTAGACTATTCTAAGACTATTTTCTACCTTCATTACCCACTTCTTTAGATCATTCTAAGACTATTTTCTACCTTCATTACTCAAATTTTAGACCATTCTAAGACTATGTTCTTCTATAGCATTTCCTCCTCAAATGCCCCATTTCCAAGATAGGGCATATTCAAATGTGGCATTTTGTAATTAGCCTGACCTTACCTAGACCACATCAGACTACCGGGACCTAACCTGGGCAGACTACCGGAACCTAATCTGGGCAAACTACCGGGAAATAACCGTGGTAAAGTACAGGAAATGACCAGGCTGGGCAAAATACTGGGACCTAGCCGGATCTGGCAACACTGCTACAAATCGGTAATTCTTTCAATGAATACCATAAAGACCTCTATGGAACTCAGGCATAGTGACGAACAATACAGGTTAAATGAGCCGAGGAGTAATCTGACAATGGGTTTCAGAGCGTTTGAAAGATGTGCACCAAGACTCATTATTGGATTGTCATTACATGTCCGGAGTAGTGAAAATTGCACGACTTTTAAGAAAAGACTGAAAACACATCTGTTGGCTGAGTGTTGCGATACAGATGATATGAGTATTACAAGTGATTACAGTGTTACAACATGGATGATATGAGTATTACAAGTGATTATAGTGTTACAACATGGATGATATGAGTATTACAAGTGATTATAGTGTTTAATAATAATGAGAGAGGTCCTGTGGAGCACCATCTGCTGGTGGAGCGGGGCATAAAATATCCAACAACAAGTAACAAGTAACAAGATAACAGCACGGTAAGTACTGAATTACTATCATGTTCCTTTTAGTCAGGAATACCGTAGAGTACATCCGGAAGAAGGCCTTTTACCAGCTGGCCTGTGACTCCGGCTCCTCATCTTGACTGTCAATTCTTTGCCAACTCGTTAGAACAGAGCCGACTTAATTGTAGGTTTGATTGTGCTTTATATTGAAATATTTGTGTTTTACTTTTCCATTCCTTGTCCAGATTAATCTCAAACTTCCTTACACTTTCTGAATTTATGACATAATCGTAAAGGCTGTTCCATATATTTACAATTCTATAGCTGAATGAATATTTCCTTATGTTTAATCTTGGTCGTACTTTCTTGATCTTCTTACTATTATGTCACCTTGTTCTAGTTTCCTCTGCTCTCTGAAATATATTGCCGCATACTTTCCTATCATATATTTCATTTATAATATATTGATATATTGACATTTTTATTATTATAATGTTTTAATCATGTCTCCCCTATTTCTTCTGTATGTCAATGAAGGAAGATCTAATTTCTTCAATCTTTCTTCATAATTCAACCCCTGTAAGGAAGGAATCATTCTCGTTGCTCTCCTCTGCACATTTTCAACTGCAGTTATGTCTTTTTATTTATACGGGTGCTAAAAGAGGTCTCACCATGGCAGTATACAATGTTTTGAATAGTCTCTAAAAAAGTTTATAAATGTCCTTCTTATAAACCCAGACATCCTATTTGACCTGTTAATTTTTTCTGCTAAATGTCTTCTGAAATTAAGTTCACAATATATCAACACTCCTAAATCCTTTTCACAGTCACCTGCTTCATTCCTCCATGCATTTCGTAATTAAAGACCTCTGTCTGCAGTTTTCCAATTCTCATCCATATGCACTTGTCAGGGTGAAAGGCATAAATGATGTAATAATGGAAGAACTTTCACGATTGATTTGAATGTGTGATAGTGCAGGAATTATCCATTGCTCCCTATGTATGGCAGACACGGCTTATTGGCTTGTTGCCAGGCTGTGAAATATAGTGTGTCTTATTGCCTGGCATAGTTAGGAGGAATTTGTAGTCTCCAATTCACCATCTACATTATTATTATTATTTTTGTTATTAACATTATTATTATTATCATTATTATTGTTATTACTATTATTATTGATATTTTTACTTTAAGATCATCCGACAGAACTCGTGGACACTTGTTTAAAATATTTTGTCCTTATGTACAGACAGAGATTCGCAAAAGATCCTTGGCAATTAGAATAATTAACATTTGGAATGGTTTGCCTCAGGAGGTTGTATCATCATCAAATTTAACACTCTTCAAAAGACAGCTGGCTTTGTATTTGGGGGACAGGCTCTTTGATTATTATTTTTTTATTTTTTATTTTATTCTTATTTTTATTTTTGTATGAGTGAGTGTAAAATTGTGTAAATCTGAGCAGTGCAACAATACACTTTCCACAGTCAAGTTAATTAGGTAAATTCCTCGAACTTTTTTCTCTTGCCTGACTGTTGGTGTGTTGGCATGTTATTGAAGGCAGCTCATCCTGGTAAGAGATTATTATTATTGACATTATTACACATCTGTTCGCTGGTTACGACATAGATAATATGAAGATAAATTAGAAGTGATTATAGTGTTAAATATTATTAAGGGAAGCCCTACGGAGCACCATCTGCTGGTGGAGCGGGGCATAAAATATATAACAACAAGTAACAAGTAACAAATATTATTATTGATATTATTATTGACATTATTAATATTATTGACATTATTATTATTATTATTACTATTATTATTACTGATGTTATTATTATTGACATTATTATTAACGTTATTATTATTATTATTGATATTATTATTATTGATATTATTATTATTATTACTATTATTATTGACATTATTATTACCGTATTATGATTATATTTATTGACATTATTATTATTATTATTATTATTACTATTGTTGTTGTTATTGTTGTTATTATTATTGTTATTGTTGTTATTGTTATTATTATTATTGTTATTATTATTATTGTTATTATTATTATTGTTATTATTATTGTTGTTATTATTATTATTAACACTATTGACAATATTATTATTGTTATTATTGTTATCACTATTGACATTATTATTATTATTATTATTATTATTATTATTATTATTATTATTATTATTATTATTATTGACAAATTTATTTTTTTGGTTGATGACCACAGTTATTGGCGGGGAGGGGCCAATGAACTGTGATGGTGAAATATAGTCAATGCAATTTCCCCACACAGTTCCCTGTGGATGGAGGTCGTTTTTTTTTTTTTTTTTTTTTTTTTAGGTGGCATTTTTTTCAGGTGCTATTATTTTCAGGTGTTTTGTTTTTGTTTTTTTAGGTGTTTTTTTAGGTGTTATTTCTTTTTCAGATGGAATTTCTTTTTCATGTGTTATTTCTTTTTCAGGTGGAATTTCTTTCTCAGGTGGAATTTCTTTTTCAGGTGGAATTTCTTTTTCAGGTGGAATTTCTTTTTCAGGTGGAATTTCTTTTTCAGGTGGAATTTCTTTTAATAATAATAATTATTATTATTATTATTATTATTATTATTATTTGGTTGACGACCACAGTCATTGGCGGGGAGGGGCCAATGCACTGTGATAGTGAAATACAGTCAATGCAATTTCACCACACAGTTCCCTGTGGATGGAGGTCTTTTTTTTTTTTTTTTTTTTTTTTGGGGGAGCATTTTTTTCAGGTGTTAATTTTTTTATTCATGTAATTTTTTTGTCAGGTGCAATTTTCTTTCAGGTGTAGTTTTTTCAGGTATTATTTTATTCCAGCTGTTATTTGTTTCAGGTGTTATTTCTTTTCAGGTGTTATTTCTTTTCAGGTGTTATTTCTTTTCAGGTGTTATTTTTTCAGGTGTTATTTCTTTTCAGGTGTAATTTCTTTTCAGGTGTTATTTTTTCCAGGTATTATGTTTTTTTGGTGCTATTTTTTTCAGGTTTTTTTTTTTAGTTTTTTTCAGGTGATTTTTTTCAGGTGTTTTTTTCAGGTGGAATTTCTTTTTCAGGTGGAATTTCTTTTTCAGGTGGAATTTCTTTTTCAGGTGGAATTTCTTTTAATAATAATAATAATTATCATTATTATTATTAAAAGAAATTATTATTATTATTATTATTATTATTATTATTATTATTATTATTATTATTATTATTATTATTTGGTTGACGACCACAGTCATTGGCGGGGAGGGGCCAATGCACTGTGATGGTGAAATACAGTCAATGCAATTTCACCACACAGTTCCCTGTGGATGGAGGTCGTTTTTTTTTTTTTTTTTTTTTAAGGTAGCATTTTTTTTCATGCATTATGTTTTTCCAGGTGTAATTTTCTTTCAGGTCTATTTTTTTAGGTGCAATGTCCTTTCAGGTGTAATTTTTTTCAGGTGTTATTTTATTTCAGCTGTTATTCTTTTCAAGTGTTATTTTTTCAGGTGTTATTTTTTTCAGGTGTTATTTCTTTTCAGGTGTTATTTCTTTTCAGGTGTTATTTCTTTTCAGGTGTAATTTCTTTTCAGGTGTTATGTTTTTCCAGGTATTATGTTTTTTTATGTGAAACATTTTCAGGTGTTTTTTTTTTAGTTTTTTTTAGGTGTTTTTTTCATGTATTTTTTTCAGGTGTTTTTTCATGGTTTTTTTCAGGTGTTATTTCTTTTTCAGGTGTTATTTCTTTTTCAGGTGCAATTTCTTTTTCAGGTGCAATTTCTTTTTCAGGTGGAATTTCATTTATTATTATTATTATTATTATTATTATTATTATTATTATTATTATTATTATTATTGTTATTTTATTTTCATATTTATATATTTTTTGGTTGACGACCACAGTCATTGGCGAGGAGGGGCCAATGAACTCTGATGGTGAAATACAGTCAATGCAATTTCACCACACAGTTCCCTGTGGATGGAGGTCGATTTTTTTTATTTTTTTAGGTGGCATTTTTTTGTTATTTTTTTCACGCATTATTTTTTTCCAGGTAATTTTCTTTCATGTCTATTTTTTTCCAGGTGGAATTTTCTTTCAAGTGTAATTTTTTTCAGGTGTTATTTTATTCCAGGTGTTATTATTTTCAGGTATTATTTTTTTAATGTGTAATTTCTTTTCAGGTGTTATTTTTTTCAAGGCATTATATTTTTTTAGCTGCTATTTTTTTCAGGTGTTTTTTATTTTAGTTTTTTTATGTGTTTTTCAGGTGTTTTTTTAGGTGTTTTTTTCAGGTGTTTTTATTCGTGTTTTTTTTTTTGCGTTTTTTTTGCAGGTGGTTTTTCTTTTTCAGGTGTTTTTTTCTTTTTCAAGTGGAATTTCTTTTTCAAGTGGAATTTCTTTTCAGGTGTACTTTCTTTTAATAATAATAATAATAATAATAATTATTATTATTAGTAGTAGTAGTAGTAGTAGTAGTACCATTATTATTATTATTATTATTATTATTATTATTATTATTTGGTTGACGACCACAGTTATTGGCGGGGAGGGGTCAATGCACTGTGATGGTGAAATACAGTTAATGCAATTTCACCACACAGTTCCCTGTGGATGGAGGTCGTTTTTTTTTTTTTTTTTTTTTTTTTTTTAAGGTAGCATTTTTTTCATGCATTATGTGTTTCCAGGTGTAATTTTCTTTCAGGTCTATTTTTTTTAGGTGCAATGTCCTTTCAGGTGTAATTTTTTTTGGGTGTTATTTTATTCCAGCTGTTATTCTTTTCAGGTGTTATTTTTTTAGGTGTTATTTTTTCAGGTGTTATTTTTTTCAGGTGATATTTTTTCAGGTGTTATTTCTTTTCAGGTGTAATTTCTTTTCAGGTGTTATTTTTTTCCAGGTATTATGTTTTTTTAGGTGATATTTTTTCAGGTGTTTTTTTTAGTTTTTTTAGGTGTTTTTTTCAGGTATTTTTTTCAGGTGTTTTTTCAGGTTTTTTTTCAGGTGTTATTTCTTTTTCAAGTGATATTTCTTTTTCAGGTGTTATGTCTTTTTCAGGTGTTATTTCTTTTTCAGGTGTTATTTCTTTTTCAATGCAATTTCACCACACAGTTCCCTGTGGATGGAGGTCGAGTTTTTTTTTTTAGGTGGCATTTTTTTGTTATTTTTTTCACGCATTAATTTTTTCCAGGTAATTTTCTTTCAGGTCTATTTTTTTCCAGGTGGAATTTTCTTTCAGGTGTAATTTTTTCAGATGTTATTTTATTCCAGGTGTTATTTTTTTTCAGGTATAATTTTTTTCATGTGTAATTTCTTTTCAGGTGTTATTTTTCTCAAGGCATTATGTTTTTTTAGCTGCTATTTTTTTTAGGTGTTTTTTATTTTAGTTTTTTATGTGTTTTTCAGGTGTTTTTTTAGGTGTTTTCTTCAGGTGTTTTTATTCGTGTTTTTTTTGGCGTTTTTTGCAAGTGGTTTTTCTTTTTCAGGTGTTTTTTTCTTTTTCAGGTGGAATTTCTTTTTCAAGTGGAATTTCTTTTTCAGGTGGAATTTCTTTTTCAGGTGGAATTTCTTTTTCAGGTGGAATTTCTTTTCAGGTGTACTTTCTTTTATTATTATTATTGTTATTATTATTATTATTATTATTATTATTATTATTATTATATTATTTTATTTACATATATATTATTTGGTTGACGACCACAGTCATTGGCGGGGAGGGGCCAATGCACTGTGATGGTGAAATACAGTCAATGCAATTTCACCACACAGTTCCCTGTGGATGGAGGTCGTTTTTTTTTTTTTTTTTTTATGGTAGCATTTTTTTTCATTCACTATGTTTTTCCAGGTGTAATTTTCTTTCAGGTCTATTTTTTTTAGGTGCAATGTCTTTTCAGGTGTAATTTTTTTCAGGTGTTATTTTATTCCAGCTGTTATTCTTTTCAGGTGTTATTTTTTCAGGTGTTATTTTTTCAGGTGTTATTTTTTTCAGGTGTTATTTTCTCAGGTGTTATTTTTTCAGGTGTAATTTCTTTGCAGGTGTTATTTTTTTCCAGGTATTATGTTTTTTTAGATGCTATTTTCTTTCCGTTTTTTTTTTTTAGTTTTTTTCAGGTGATGATTTTTTTGGGTTTTTTTTTAGGTGTTTTTTTTCAGGTACAATTTCTTTTTCAGGTGGAATTTCTTTTTCAGTTGGAATTTCTTTTTCAGGTGGAATTTCTTTTTCAGGTGGAAATTCTTTTTCAGGTGGAATTTCTTTTTCAGGTGTACTTTCTTTTAATAATAATAATAATAATAATAATAATTATTATTATTATTATTATTATTAGTAGTAGTAGTAGTAGTAGTAGTAGTATTATTATTATTAGTTTCATTATTAGTGTTAGTATTATTAGTATTATTATTATTATTATTATTAGTATTATTATTATTATTATTATTATTATTATATTTACATATTTATTATTTGGTTGACGACCACAGTCATTGGCGGGGAGGGGTCAATGCACTGTGATGGTGAAATACAGTCAATGCAATTTCACCACAGTTCCCTGTGGATGGAGGTCGTTTTTTTTTTTTTTTTTTTTTTTTTTTTTTAAGGTAGCATTTTTTTTCATGCATTATGTTTTTCCAGGTGTAATTTTCTTTCAGGTCTATTTTTTTTAGGTGCAATGTCCTTTCAGGTGTAATTTTTTTTGGGTGTTATTTTATTCTAGCTGTTATTCTTTTCAGGTGTTATTTTTTCAGGTGTTATTTTTTCAGGTGTTATTTTTTTCAGGTGATATTTTTTCAGGTGTTATTTCTTTTCAGGTGTAATTTCTTTTCAGGTGTTATGTTTTTCCAGGTATTATGTTTTTTTAGGTGACATTTTTTCAGGTGTTTTTTTTAGTTTTTTAGGTGTTTTTTTAGGTATTTTTTTTTAGGTGTTTTTTCAGGGGTTTTTTCAGGTGTTATTTCTTTTTCAGGTGTTATGTCTTTTTCAGGTGTTATTTCTTTTTCAGGTGTTATTTCTTTTTCAGGTGGAATTTCTTTTTCAGGTGGAATTTCTTTTTCAGGTGAATTTCTTTTATTATTATTGTTATTATTATAATTATTATTATTATTATTATTATTATTATTATTATTATTATTATTATTATTATATATATATTATTTGGTTGACGACCACAGTCATTGGCGGGGAGGGGCCAATGCACTGTGATGGTGAAATACAGTCAATGCAATTTCACTACACAGTTCCCTGTGGATGGAGGTCGTTTTTTTTTTTTTTTTTTTTTTTTATGGTAGCATTTTTTTACATGCATTATGTTTTTCCAGGTGTAATTTTCTTTCAGGTCTATTTTTTTTAGGTGCAATGTCCTTTCAGGTGTAATTTTTTTCAGGTGTTATTTTATTCCAGCTGTTATTCTTTTCAGGTGTTATTTTTTCAGGTGTTATTTTTTCAGGTGTTATTTTTTTCAGGTGTTATTTTCTCAGGTGTTATTTTTTCAGGTGTAATTTCTTTGCAGGTGTTATTTTTTTCCAGGTATTATGTTTTTTTAGGTGCTATTTTCTTTCAGGTGTTTTTTTTTTAGTTATTTTCAGGTGATTTTTTTTCAGGTGTTTTTTTAGGTATTTTTTTTCAGGTGGAATTTCTTTTTCAGGTGGAATTTCTTTTTCAGGTGGAATTTCTTTTTCAGGTGGAAATTCTTTTTCAGGTGTACTTTCTTTTAATAATAATAATAATAATAATAATAATAATAATAATAATTATTATTATTATTATTATTATTATTATTATTATTATTATTAGTATTAGTATTATTATTATTAGTATTATTATTATTAGTATCATTATTATTATTATTATTATTATTATTATTTTTATTATTATTATTTTTATTATTATTATTATATTTACATATTTATTATTTGGTTGACGACCACAGTCATTGGCGGGGAGGGGTCAATGCACTGTGATGGTGAAATACAGTCAATGCAATTTCACCAAACAGTTCCCTGTGGATGGAGGTCGTTTTTTTTTTTTTTTTTTTTTTTTCTTAAGGTAGCATTTTTTTTCATGCATTATGTTTTTCCAGATGTAATTTTCTTTCAGATCTATTTTTTTTAGGTGCAATTTCCTTTCAGGTGTAATTTTTTTCAGGTGTTATTCTTTTCAGGTGTTATATTTTCAGGTGCTATTTTTTCAGGTGTTATTTTTTTCAGGTGTTATTTTTTCAGGTGTTGTTTCTTTTCAGGTGTAATTTCTTTTCAGGTGTTATGTTTTTCCAGGTATTATGTTTTTTCAGGTGTTATTTTTTAGTTTTTTTTCAGGTGTTATTTCTTTTTCAGGTGTTATTTCTTTTTCAGGTGCAATTTCTTTTTCAGGTGCAATTTCTTTTTCAGGTGGAATTTCTTTTATTATTATTGTTATTATTATTACTATTATTATTATTGTTATTATTATTATTATTTTTTTTTTATTATTTGGTTGACGACCAGTCATTGGCGAGGAGGGGCCAATGAACACTGATGGTGAAATACAGTGAATACAATTTCACCACACAGTTCCCTGTGGATGGAGGTCGATTTTTTTTTTTTTTTTTTCAGGTGGCATTTTTTTGTTATTTTTTTCATGCATTATTTTGTTCCAGATAATTTTCTTTCAGGTCTATTTTTTTCCAGGTGGAATTTCCTTTCAGTTGTAATTTTTTTCAGGTGTTATTTTATTCCAGGTGTTATTTTTTTCAGGTATTATTTTTTTCATGTGTAATTTCTTTTCAGGTGTTATTTTTTTCAAGGCATTATGTTTTTTTAGCTGCTATTTTTTTCGGGTGTTTTTTTTATAGTTTTATATGTGTTTTTTCATGTGTTTTTTTAGGTGTTTTTTTTCAAGTGTTTTTATTCAGGTGTTTTTATTCAGGTGTTTTTTTAGGTGTTTTTTGTAGGTGTTTTTTTCTTTTTCAGGTGGAATTTCTTTTTCAGGTGGAAATACTTTTATTATTATTATTATTATTATTATTATTATTATTATTATTATTATTATTATTATATTTACATATATATTATTTGGTTGACGACCACAGTCATTGGCGGGGAGGGGCCAATGCACTGTGATGGTGAAATACAGTCAATGCAAATTCACCACACAGTTCCCTGTGGATGGAGGTCGTTTTTTTTTTTTTTTTTTTTTTTTAAGGTGGCATTTTTTATGTTATTTTTTTCATGCACTATTTTTTTCCAGGTGTAATTTTCTTTCAGGCCTATTTTTTTCCAGGTGCAATTTTCTTTCAGGTGTAATTTTTTTCAGGGGTTATGTTATTCCAGCTGTTATTTTATTCAGATGTTATTTCTTTTCAGGTGTTATTTCTTTTCAGGTGTTATTTTTCAGCTGTTATTTTTTTCAGGTGTTAATCCTTTTCACGTGTTATGTTTTTCTCAGGTGCTATTTTTTCAGGTGTTTTTCTTTAGTTTTTTTCAGGTGTTATTTTTTCAAGTATATTTTCTTTTCAGGTGTTTTTTATCCAGGTATTATGTTTTTTTATGTGCTATTTTTTTCAGGTGATTTTTTTTTCAGGTGTTTTTTTATGGGGTGTTTTTTTCAGGTGTTTTTCAGGTGTTTTTTTCTTTTTCCAGTGTTTTTTTCTTTTTCAGGTGTTTATTTTCTTTTTCAGGTGTTTTTTCTTTTTCAGGTGTTATTTCTTTTTCAGGTGGAATTTCTTTTTCAGGTGGAATTTCTTTTTCAGGTGGAATTTCTTTTTCAGGTGGAATTTCATTTATTATTATTATTATTATTATTATTATTATTATTATTATTATTATTATTATTATTATTATTATTATTATTATTATTATTATTTTATTTACATATTTATTTATTATTTGGTTGACGACCACAGTCATTGGCGAGGAGGGGCCAATGAACACTGATGGTGAAATACAGTCAATGCAATTTCACCACAGAGTTCCCTGTGGATGGAGGTCGTTTTTTTTTTTTTTTTTTTTTTTTTTTTTTTTTAGGTGGCATTTCTTTGTTATTTTTTTCATGTATTATTTTTTTCCAGGTAATTTTCTTTCAGGTCTATTTTTTTCCATGTGGAATTTTCTTTCAAGTGTAATTTTTTTCAGGTGTTAATTTATTCCAGCTGTTATTTTTTTCAGGTATTATTTTTTTCATGTGAAATTTCTTTTCATGTGTTATTTTTTTCAAGGCATTATGTTTTTTTTGCTGCTATTTTTTTTCAGGTGTTTTTTTTTAGTTTTCTTTTAGGTGTTTTTTTTTAGGCGTTTTTTTTATGCGTTTTTTTAAGGTGTTTTTTATTTTTCAGGTGTTTTTTTCTTTTTCAGGTGGAATTTTCTTTTCAGGTGGAATTTCTTTTTCAGGTGGAGTTTCTTTCATTATTATTATTATTATTATTATTATTATTATTATTATTATATTTACATATTTATCTATTATTTGGTTGACGACCACAGTCATTGGCGGGGAGGGGCCAATGCACTGTGATGGTGAAATACAGTCAATGCAATTTCACCACACAGTTCCCTGTGGATGGAGGTCGTCTTTTTTTTTTTTAGGTGGCATTTTATATGTTATTTTTTTATGCATTATTTTTTTCCAGGTGTAATTTTCTTTCAGGCCTATTTATTTCCAGGTGCAATTTTCTTTCAGTTGTAATATATTTCAGGTGTTATTTTATTCCAGCTGTTATTTTTTTCATGTTATTTCTTTTCAGGTGTTATTTTTTCAGGTGTTATTTTTTGCAGGTGTATTTTCTTTTCAGGTGTTATGTTTTTCTCAGGCGCAATTTATTCAGGTGTTTTTTGTTAGTTTTTTTTCAGGTGTTATTTTTCAGGTGCTATTTCTTTTCAGGTGTTATTTTTTCCATGTATTATGTTTTTTTAGATGCTATTTTCTCAGGTGTTTGTTTTAGTTTTTTTAAGAGTTTTTTTCATGTGTTTTTTAGGTGTATTTTAGGTGTTTTTCAGGTGTTTTCTTCTTTATCAGGTGTTTTTTCTTTTTCAGGTGGAATTTCTTTTTCAGGTGGAATTTATTTTTCAGGTGTTATTTCTTTTCAGGTGTTATTTCTTTTCAGATGTTAATTTTTCAGTTGTTATTTTTTCAGGTGTAATTTCTTCTCTGGTGTTATTTATTTTCCAGGTATTATGTTTTTTATGTGCTATTTTTTCAGTTTATTTTTATAGTTTTTCAGGTGTTTTGTGTAGGTGTTTTTTTCAGGTGTTTTTCAAGAGTTTTTTTTCTTTTTCAGGTGGAATTTCTTTTTCAGGTGGAATTTCATTTTCAGGTGGAATTTCTTTTTCAGGTAGAATTTCTTATTCAGGTGGAATTTCTTTTTCAGGTGGAATTTCTTTTTCAGGTGGAATTTCTTTTATCATTATTATTATTATTATTATTATTATTATTATTTTTATATTATTTTATTTACATATTTATTTATTATTTGGTTGACGACCACAGTCATTGGCGGGGAGGGGCCAATGCACTGTGATGGTAAAATACAGTAACAAAAAATGCAATTTCACCACACAGTTCCCTGTGGATCGAGGTCTTTTTTTTTTTTTTTTTTTTAAGTTGGCATTTTATTTCCAGGTGTAATTTTCTTTCAGGTCTATTTTTTTCCAGGTGCAATTTTCTTTCAGGTGTTATTTTATTCCAGCTATTATTTTTTTCAGGTGTTATTTCTTTTCAGGTGTTATTTGATTTCAGGTGTTATTTTTTCAGGTGTAATTATTTTCGTGTGTAATTTTTTTCAGGTGTAATTTATTTTCAGGTGTTATTTTTTTTTAGTGCTATTTTTTCAGGTGTTTTTTTTTAATTTATTTTAGGTGTTATTTTTTTCAGGGGTATTTTTTTCAGGTGTTATTTTTTATCAGGCGTATTTTTTTCACGTGTTATTTCTTTTCAGGCATTATTTTTTCAGGTGTTATTTCCTTTTCAGGTGTAATTTCTTTTTCAGGTGTAATATCTTTTTCAGGCATAATTTCTTTTCAGGCGTAATTTCTTTTCAGGTGTTATTTTTTTCAGGTGCTGTGTTTTATTCAGGTGCCATTTTTTTCAGTTATTTTTTTTAGTTTTACTTTCAGGTGTTATTTTTTTCAGATGTTATTTTTTCAGGGGTATTTTTTTCAGGTGTTATATCTTTTTCAGGTGGAATTTCTTTTCAGGTGTTAATTCTTTTATTATAATAATTATTATTATTGTAATTATTTTTATAATATTTATTTATGTATATATTTATTTTTTGGTTGACGACCACAGTCATTGCCGGGGAGGGGCCAATGAACTGTGATGGTGTAATACAGTCAATGCAATTTCACCACACAGTTCCCTGTTGATGGAGGTAAGTTTTTTGTTTTTTTAGGTGGCATTTTTTATGTGTTATTTTTTTCATGTATTATTTTTTTCCAGGTGTAATTTTCTTTTGGGTTTATTTTTTTCCAGGTGCAATTTTCTTTCAGGTGTAATTGTTTTCAGGTATTTTTTTCCAGCTGTTATTTTTTTCAGTTGTTATTTCTTTTTAGGTGTTATTTTTTCAGGTGTTATTTTTTCCTGGTGTCATTTCTTTTCAGGTGTTATTTCTTTTCAGGTGTTATTTCTTTTTCAGGTATTATTTCTTTTTCAGGTGGAATTTCTTTTTCAGGCACTATTTTTTAGGTGCTATTTTTAGGTCTTTTATGTGTTATTTTTTTCAGGGGTATTTTTTTCAAGTGTTATTTCTTTTTCAGGTGTTATTTCTTTTTCAGGTGTTATTTCTTTTCAGGTATAATTTCTTCTATCATAATAATTATTATTATTGTCATTATTTTTATATTATTTTATTTATGTATTTATTTATTTTTTGGTTGACGACCACAGTCATTGGCGGGGAGGGGCCAATGAACTGTGACGGTGAAAGACAGTCAACGCAATTTCACCACACAGTTCCCTGTGGATGGAAGTCGTTTTTTTTTTTTTTTTTTTTTTTTAGGTGGCATTTTTTTGTAATTTTTTTCATGTATTATTTTTTTTCCAGGTGTAATTTTCTTTCAGGTCTATTTTTCCCAGGTGCAATTTTCTTTCAGGTGTTATTTTTTTCAGGTGTTATTTTTTCCAGCTGTTATTTTTTTCAGGTGTAATTTCTTTTCATGTGTTATTTCTTTTCAGGTGTTATGTTTTTTTCAGGTGTTTTTTATTAGATTTTTTTTCAGGTTATTTTTTTCAGGGGTATATTTTTCAGGTTATTTCTTTTCAGGCATTATTTTTTCAGGTGTTATTTCCTTTTCAGGTGTTATTTCTTTTTCATGTGTTATTTTCTCAGGTGTTGTTTTTTTCAGGTGTTGTTTTTTTCAGGTGTTAATTTTTTAGGTGTTTTTTTTTAGTTTTTTTTTCAGATGTTATTTTTTCAGGGGTATTTTTTCAGGTGTTATTTCTTTTTCAGGTGATATTTCTTTTCAGGTATAATTTTTTTTATTATAATTATTATTGTCATTATTTTTATATTATTTTATTTATGTATTTATTTATTTTTTGGTTGACGACCACAGTCGTTGGCGGGGAGGGTCCAATGAACTGTGACGGTGAAAGACAGTCAATGCAATTTCACCACACAGTTCCCTGTGGATGGAGTTTTTTTTTTTTTTTAGGTGGCATTTTTTTCAGGTGTTATTTTTTCATGTAATTTTTTTTCCAGGTGTAATTTTCTTTCAGGTCTATTTTTTTTTTCAGGTGTAATTTTCTTTCAGGTGTAGTTTCTTTCAAGTGTTATTTTATTCCAGCTGTTATTTTTTTCAGGTGTTATTTTTTCAGATGTTATTTTCTCAGGTTTTTTTGTTTTTCATTTGTTATTTCTTTTTCAGGTGTTAAATAATTTTGTCTCAATAATTATTAAAAAGGAAATTCAAACCTATACGTGGGGGAACCTACTGTGCCCCCACACCGCCTCCCCCTTCAGCCTCTATAAAAATAAAATAATGATAAAAAATAGGGAAGTAAGCGGGGTGAGACTTACCTACCCTTCCTGTGGAGGGGTAGGTCACCGAGGTGCTTTGTAAAAAAAACTTCCCAAATCTTGACGGTAACCAGTGCGTAATGGCTGCACCTCATACCTCATTGGTTACGATACTGCCACTGTGCAAAGCTTCTCCTTCAGGGTCCAAATTGAAAAGTTATTGCTTAAACCAATGACTGGGAAAATAATTTATTATGCTGTGAATCCTTGAACTCATGCAACACATAAGTCTCCTAATTAACTGTGCTTACACTACATACTTAATATTACCCGAATATGTGTGAGAATGACACTAAATTTTATTGTGCGACGAGCGATATATTATGTCATGGTCCTATTTCTCGGATAAGTTTATTATTTCATTCTGAGGAAATCTATACTATCTTCGTTGGTGATCATGACGGACATTGGAGTGGTTCCCTATAGGCCTACTATACACTCTTTCTCAGGAGTCTCTCCAACAACAACAAAGTGGTGCTCTTTGGTAATACAGCCAAAAAGTATATAGTCCTTCTTATTCTTTTTGGTACAGCCGAGTTGATTTATCATGTTTTCTACGATGCTTCTGCGGGTCCTTAAACTTGAACTTGAACTTGAGATAACTCCACTTAGGGCTGCCTGGGGGTTGTCCTAATTCCAAGCGCCCTAACTCAGGACATGATGGCTGCCAAAGATCTTGAGTATGCTGTCGTAAGTGTTTTGAGTTTACCGTCATAAGCACACTGGGGAAGTTAGGGATCCCTAGCCGAGATAGGATGTCCTAAGTTGTTTTGAGTATCCGGCCCCTGAATGTCTATCTATCTATAGCTCTGATGCCTCTTTCCCACCGGGAACTCCCCCCTAAGGGGATGGCCACGGCAGAAGTCTCCAGTTTTCCCTGATCCGACACTCCCTCCTTATTTGGTCAAGCCCTCCTCTGCCCCTCACGTTTCTCTTCCTAATTACATACTCTTCCACTCTGTTCTCCCATAAGACCGGTAGCCCGCCTCTCACACCAGGTCCCACAACTTCACTTCCATACACCTTCTTTGCAAACTCCACATGTCCAAACCACATCAATGTAGTCTCTTACACTATACCCTTTCAACCACTCTACACTCAATACCAACTGCCTTCTCACTTATACCAAATCTCTCAATACTTTCTCCATCCCACCTGGTAAGGCCACATGCTTCTCATTTCCACTGCACCTATTCTAGACTGGTGAGCCCTACTCCATGTCAAGGATTCTAGTACTGAGAAACATAATTGTAGAGATTATGAACAGGTAAGAATCATCGCACATTGCAGTTCTTGTACTGTACGTAAATGGTAGCTTTAGGTGTTTTAGCAATATATTTGGGCTTTGTCGAAATATTATCATAAATTATTTTAATTTGACTAAAATGAATGTCATTTTTCATTCAATAGCCATATAATACTTGTTACTTGTTACTTGTTGTAACAAGAAGAAGTTGTTGTTGTCCTGTGCGTTACTAGTAAAGAAAACCCGACATAAAAATAAATCAGGATAAAGGTGGGAGCTGAAGTGTCGATTCCTTTTGGCGGCTAGAGGCGCCACTGTGACTCCCATCCAGCCAGAGCTACTTCTCCCAGTACTGTACTAGAATCCTTGGTACTACTAATATACTCCCCATCCAGAATTATAATTTCTATCACACAATCATTTTAAGAATGCTCATCTGCGGCTATATTCAGCAACCCAGAGAACTTGGCAAGAGTATCCTCTTATAATATTCTAGGGTTGGAACATTTTCTTATATTCATGTTTTAACCTAGGGTCATCTTTCTATTAGATTTTGCAGTGTTTTCATGGTTGTCTTTGTAGTTTTTCTTTAATACAAATGCAAGTGAGATGTGGCATGGATATTGGTATACTCTACACCAGTTTTCAATGTGAAGAAAAAATTTGTCATGGTTATGTAGAAATAAATACATGGAACTGGTGTTACAATCCAAGCAAAGACGGATAGATGAAGCGGAATTGATGCATACTAAAATCAGTTGTAAGACGGCTTATTGTGCTGTTTACAATTGAATGCAAGAACCACATACACATTATATGTTGAATATAATTATTTCAATGTATTTACTCTTACATGAGAATGGATGAGTGTACCTTTTTGAACTGGATAAAAGAACAAATTTCCCATAAAAAGAAAGTACTGTATTCTCAGGCCCCATCCGCACAATCGGGCCGAGTCTGGCAGACACTGCTCACTGAACTCAATCCTCTCACTTCTTTAGCATTGTTACCAAATGTAGCAGTTCCCTGCACACTCCACACTATCGTGCCCGCCACCCACCTACCAAATGTGTGCAATGAAACTAGTTTTGATAATGATGTTTACCTGCTAGGCACTGCCCGATCATGTGGATAGGGCCTTACCCATCAGTTCAGTCAGCTCTCCTGTCCAAGTGCGGAGCCCCACATTAGAAAGTATACCTGTTTGATCAGACTACAGTGCAGAGGGATGTGGCCATTATGATGTGGAAATCTGCCCAGGCAAGGTCTCACATTAGAAGGGTAGCAGCTAACATATGGTGTTAGAAGGTGGCCGAAATTTAACTGCATTTTTATTTTGGCACCATCACATTCATACGCGAATGTTCAGGGCTTCATATTATGTACAGTCACCAGCACTTGTAACTGGTACAGTCCCCTTCTCCTGTACCAGTTATAATAGATGGCATTTGTACACTATGGGTTTTAACAGCATGCACTTGAAACAACATATTACAGTACAAAAATAATGCATTTGTTCCACTTGTTTAGGCTTCAAATTATTGTCAATTACTGTACCCTGCCACTCATCTCATCAAAACACAAGCATAATGGCACACTCTTGACTTTTCAGATACTGGCTATTTCATTATCATTGTATATTTTCTTCTATTAGTATATATGTACTTTTCTCAATTAATTTCAAAATACCTATTTCTTAAATACATTAATCAATTTCACAAAATTTAATTAAAATTCAATTCTTTCTCATGCTTGCTGCTTTTTTAATAAAGTACCAACCCCTCTCAAGAAGCACATACTGTATCGTACATCTTCATCTTCCGGACTGGCATAGCGTTCCTTCACAAAAAGAAACTCTATAGAAGAGTGCATACATATTTCAAAACATAGAAACTTAATATGTATCCAAGGTTAACAAGACAAATTGAAACACATAAATTACATAATTATTAGCACTAAAAACATCAAGCAATAGGAAAGCTAATAGTCATATATAAATCCATGGGTGCACAAACTTTGACCACTAGGCCAGATGTAGTCAGTCAGACAATTCAATCTGGCCCATGAGCAATTTTCATGCTAAATAAATATATAAAGAATTTCGGATACAGGAAACCCTCATTAAACATGGTTACACTAAAATAAGTATACTACATTCAATAACATATTTTCTTCATTATACAAAGGGTAGCATATAAATTATATACTGATTGTCCTGATTTGTGTAATCTATTATACTGAAGTCTTATTGTATACTATTTGGGGTACATTTAACGACCCATTTTCCATTACATCAACATTTCTTTATACTGTATATGAATTCATTACACACAGTAAACTTCATGCCCACAGTCCATGTATAATGATGGTTTACAATTTTAATTTTTTTATATTCCACCTAATGATACTTTATCATCTAATTACAGTATAAGCAAAAAATTAGTCATAATCCAATTATTATTATATTGTAGGGGATAGTTCAGGCAATGTATGGAAGTAAGATTAGAAAAAATATACATAATATTGCAGTTTAGCCCTTTAGTTTATGTAGAGAACAGACAGTGGCCCATGTGGATAGTTAGCTCTGTACCCATGCCTTACATAGAAGCACATGTAGTTTTATACTTCCTTTGGTATATACAGTACAGTAAATTGAGTACAAAATGCTAAGAAAAATAAACATATTGCAATACAAAAATGTCCTTAACCCGTAAACTTCAACAATGCTGTAGAATGAAAATGCCATAGAAAGGGACAATCCTCATCCAAGCAGGTTCTAGAAAAACTACCGTGAATGTTTTAGAAGGGTAACGGGTAAACATGGTTAAAGAAAAGTAACCTTACGACCTCTTGACAAACTAAAATTTACACCTTAAACAAAATAGTCTGAGTAAGTTCTATGAGCTATTTTTCAAGTGCAGAGATGTTTAGTAATGCTACCTTAGCTTTATGTATAACTTCTTCCAGGTTTATATTCTATATCCATGAGGAAACTTGCCCAAAAACACACTTGCAAACCTTACCAAGACACCAGGAATGTTTCATCTGAAAACCATCTAATATCTCTTGAAAGACTGCACTTTTTCAGAGTTCCAGACTAGCACATGAATGGGAACTTCCTGCAAATGTTACATATTCACTTCTTGGAATTGTTTGTTTTTCTAGCATACAAATGGTTGTAGCAGAATGGTAGTATCACTGCTTGTGGTAATGATGATAGGAATTTGATCGCTGGCCATTCACACCCAGTAAAAATCAATCCTATTTTTTTTTTTAATACCCGGCCTTCATCTCCACATTGGAGGTAACACTAGGGAAATCTTACAGAGGAGGGGTTCCCTGTGCCCCTCGCTCCAAGGCTATTGCACCGAAACAGGACCCGAGTCAGCCTCGGTTATGGCTGTCTAAGCAGGAAGGCCTCAGACAGCCGACTAAAACCCTCCACCCCCTGCTCATAGGGGTGGTAACCTCTGGCAACAGTGAGAAATTTTTACAGTGTCCCGAGCAGGACTCGAACGCTGGACCACAGAAACTGCAGCCTCGCACTCTACCACTGTGCTAGCCAGAGGACCTTGGCAGCAGCATAAAATAACAACATGTGTACTATAAGTGAGTGCATCACAGAATGCATTCACAGTGGAAAACTTATCTCATACATTTGGTTGCCAAGTTCCTCACTTTTGTTGTAGTTCAATGAAGTCATTACAAGTATTTTTCTTTGTTATTTGTTCATTTCAAAGTCTCAAGCGATAAAAAAAATTTAAATCAGATATTGGAGAAAGTACCCATTCAAAGCAATATCCACACAGATGATGAACAACTTCTTTCAGTACCCAGTAAAACAGACAATCTAACAACTGTTGTCCCCAATCCAGACTTATGCTCCTAGTAATGACTATTGGGTGCTAGCACTTTCCACCTGGGCTGTATCAACACTGCATTACTGACAATTTATGACAACTATAGCAATTCTGCTCGATATGCTCTTGCCATGATACTTATAGTACTATAGGTGGTATTACCCAAATAAGCATAAGTAATGCAACTGCCAGCTGAATTACAAGATAGGAAACGCTTAACTCTATACATACAAGTAGCTATCATTAAATTTTAGTGGGTTTTCTTCTTTTCTGATTTAAGTTGCCTCCCCAAATTTGATGCACAGAGATATTAGTATTAGGCTTATTTTATTATCACTGCATTGCTTGTTAACATTTCCTTACTTTCAGAATGAATGAAGAAATACTCTAAAACAAAAAACAAAAGTGCACAAAGTCACCACACCTCCCCTTCCTTAAAATGTTATGATGCAGCTTTAGTTCGTGTCAATCATTCTAACTATTCTTCATATTTCTAAAAGATCCCTATATTCAACATCAAGGGGAGACAAATCCCTGGAGTAAGTCAGGGGACATAAAAATACACATTACTTCTTTCTGCAAGACAAAATTGTTGAAAATTATGCCTGTACATGTGTCAACATATATTCTTTCATTCAACAACACCAGAAATGTAAGAGAACATTAACTGGTGATGTGTCAGTGTGCATACTCTAATTCTACAAGATGAAGATATTAGTTCTTTTCTGGTGATGTGTCAACGTGCATTAGCAACACTTAACAAAGCCTAATAATATAATACTTGAGAAAAATCATCCACGAAATTAGTTATTTTGTACATACTACGAGGTCATCAAATACCTATACAGTGTAGTTTTAATGGGTCATGATCTATATCTAAAGTTTTGTATCCAGGTGATATAACTATTTGTTCTGAACTAACTCTACAATTTTCTGCAGCAAGATGTTATGCTGCTGCTGCTGCTGTTGATGATGCTGTTGCTGAGTTTGTAGTTGTTTTAGAAGTTTGACTTGCTCTTGCTGTGGCTGCATTTGTTGTTTCAATAATAGCTGCTCCTGAAGCTGAATGTATCTTTCTATTAGTGCAGTTCTCTTCTGCATATCATGAACCATGATTTTAAAGGATCTATCAAAGCTCTGTACTGAGCTAAGCAGAGAGTGCTTTAGGTCATCCTCATTAACCTTCCTTTTCTTTGCAGGTGGACCATCAACAGAATCGTTCAGCTCTGCCAAATCCAAAGAAGAAAATACAGCTGAAAAATGGTTCTAATCATACTCGTGTGTCATCACCATTATCAATATCCTATCTCAATTTTGTCTGGCATATTCTGAGAAAAATAAAAATAAAAAGCACTTTCAATAAGGTTTGCAACTTGCATTTAATAATGTACCATTTTGAAATCTTTGTAGACAATACTATGACCAATGATTAAAATTTTATCATATCAGACTATCATATCAGACTAAACATAATCAGATTTAATCAAGTTATAAAAAATTAACTGGGCCATTCCATTCCCCTGATTATTGTCCGAGATCACTTTTATGACAGCCAAGTTGCCAACACTCTAGACCCTGGTTATGTTGTCCCAGTAGCACCCCACACGAATTGGATGCGCGAGTCTTCACCACCCATCCAGAAAAATTGATTTTCCGTACTTTTAAAATCCCCATGGACGCCAGATAATCGAGGCTTTACTGTATTTGTTGAAATGTACACTATTTTTACTAAACTGAATATTCAGTTATGAACTTGGCCATAAGTATAAGCACATGTACTTGGACCCATGACTGAAGGATAGATATACTCTTTTCTATTTACTACTTTGCACTTACCATGGATAGAAGAACCACACAGTCGAGGAGGCATCATCACTGGATCAGTTACAACTTGCACATTTTCTGTCACAATGATCTCAGGTTGTTCAATTCCATGATCATTCGCATATATTTCAGAAGGTATGTGAGTCATGGGATCGGCTCCACATATCTGATGCATGACATCAAAGTACTTCCAAGAAGTATTGCCAGTCCTCTTGATTTGTTCCACATTTTTACGGTAACTGGAAATATATACAAACCATTAACTTGTAAAGCTATAATGGTATCATAAAAATTATTTTTAAGAGTACATATATACAAAATCTATCTATCTATTTTTAGCGGTGATGTCTAATTCCCTCTGGCAATTACCCCAAAAGAGGGGTCTCCAGTTCTTCCTGTTCCAACACTTCCACCACGCTCAATCAAGCCCTTCTCTTTTACTCACGTTCCACTTCCTCATATACTCTTCCATCCTTCACCCATCTGGCTGGTGCTGCTCTACCTCTCACAATCTTATTTCCATACTTTGTATTCTTTCCATGCGTCCAAACCACATTACATTTCACCCTTTCAACCTCCCCACACTCAACACCAATTTCCTTTCCAGCCGGACTACAGTACACTACACCTCCCTTACACGTTCTCATTTCTCTCCCCATTGCACTTGTCAAGCCATACTCTACTTTCAAAAGCACCCTTCCCATTACTGGATATTCTACCAAAACTTGCATCTTCAGCAAGATATAAATTTTGATATCTTAAGTGAATATGGAGAATGAGTTGAGGAATAAGCTGTTAACATGCCACGTTATGCGATGAAATAATTATTTGTGTCCCTTGGAGGGCCTGTAATATACTACTCATGTATGGTGATTTTATAATTATGCATTTTTTTTCATATAGTTACACTATCTTTTGGTCATTACTAGGCCAGAAATGTGCTTACAGAGAGCCTGAAAAGCGGAAGTAGCAAAGTAGTAGCTTTTGTTTCCTGCACACAAGAGTAATTATACTTTTCAGGAACTGCCCTGAAATCTAAATATACTTCCAAACGGTTAAGCCAATTCAAGGTAATGTGGAGAAATGATGGTGAAGGACTAAAAATTTCTGGTTTGCTCACAATGAGCTGAACCAATATTTCTCCACATTTGAACCATAAGAACTACTCAAATGGTACTTGGGAGTGGGCCAACCTAATGAGGCAAAATATGATCAGGCCAAAGAACTCCAACCCAAGTGTGGATTATGAAAGCAGTACAGGATTCTGTTCACCAAAACTTAACCAGTCAATCACATATATTTTCAAGGATTTTAACAAGTTCTGCAGAAAAAACTGTAGTAAGACCGTGAACAAGGTAAGTAATTATAAATAAAAAAAACATGTTTTCAAGTTTACAAATATTTGCATAAATCTTTAATAAGTGTCTATGTATTTTCCTAAACTTGAATAAAAGCATCTAGCATAACATCTATCCATGTCCCTTATTACCTCATTAGGAGTTGCAATGGCCATGGTTTGGCTACTTTAGCCAAATAATTTAAGGAAAGACAGCCAACACTTTTCCAGTTACAGTGCAAAGATGTGACAATACTCCTACCTCCAAAACTTGCCCAATTGTAGCTTGGACCACACTATTAGATTCACTACATAACAATAAAATATAGTAGATGTTCACTCCGACTACCAGTATGAAAAGGAGATTCAGTACCTTCCACTGCTTTAACAATACAAACATGTACCTTTGCAACAAGGTCCGCCACTTAGCATTGCATTCATCGCCAGAGTAGTCATAGCCTGCAGATCGGACACTGTCACTGATGATTTCCCACAGTTCGGATTTCTTTTTATCCCTTAGGACATGCATTTTTTCTCGGTAATTTTTCATGAGGAGGAGTGTTGCTCCATGAGGCCATACAACAGATTCTGAAAATATTCAAATAAAACTAGTTACCCAACCAGCTTAGAAATCCTGTCATATTCATAGCTATTAACCTAATAAGCAATCAAAATATTACTAGACAAAACAGATTTTGTAGGTACAAGTTCTGACCTGGAACACTGGGCATAGTGGTGACAGTGTGTGAATGTGAGTGAAGGAATGAATGAACATGAGTTTTTAAAAGTTTTTCGTCTTTTTCACTGAGTCCCTTCACCAATTTAATAGTTCAAATATTGCATATGCATACCTACTGGCTATGCAGTGCAGATCATTTAGGCAGACAACCATAAAAGGATTCGTTTCGATGAGGATGCGCTCTGCGACCTCCACCTTCCTTGTGGATGAATGGATAATGGTAGAGAAGGGGGCAAGTGCTCAAAAGGAAGAGATGAGGGAGGGCAGACAAAGAAAGGAAGAGACAGATGATATAGAATGGAGGTAAAAGAGAGAAAAGGACAGGAAGTGACAGAATAGATGGCAGAGGGCTGTGTGTAGATGATAGAGGTAAAAGCAATAGAGGAGGGTAGGGGAAGAAGCAGCAAGGTACGTGGGCTGCAAAAGTCCTGTCGCCACATTTGCCAAGTCATAAAGTACAGTTGGAAATATAAGCTTCATGGGCTAGTAAAATAAAGAACCAGAGAAGTTTATCTATTTGATCCTGAATACTGTATTATTGTATGATGAATGTGTTTGTTCGACGTGTATCCTCTATGTTATTCATCAAGAAGTGAGAGAGTGAGGTGACAGGACTTCTACTGCCTACTGTACTGGAAGGTAAGGTGTAAAGAGTGAGGAAGGTAGGAGGAAGGAGTGAAAGGTAAAAAGTGCAGGAAAAGGATAAGAAAGAGTGGAGAGAAGTAGAAATACAGATGATGGTCGCCAACACTAGTAGATAATTCTCATTCAATCTTGACTATTTTAACATCTTCTGTTGTATATTCATTTTTTATGGTAATCACTTTCATACAGCAAGTAGAAAGTTATAGGATCAGTCTCCAGTCCTCAATCTAGAAGAGGGCCATGAATGTGCATAGCTGACAACTCTTTCCCATTCAGTTTTGTCACATATACCGTCTCGCATCTTATGAACTAGCCATAAATGAATTTATGCTCATGACTGTACAATTGTCTCCACTAGCAACAAGCACAGAGTCCGGTGGGTTTGGCGAAATGTGGTAATCATAAATGAATGGACAGAACTCACCCTTACTAAAGTATCCACTATAAGGATGCTATGTAAGTATAACTATGGAGCCACATTTTGCCAAACTCACCGGAACCTGTGATCGTGACAAGTGGAGGCAACAGTTCCTGGCTAGTCTGTAAATCAAGATGGAATTCTTGTTGGAAAACTGAAGGAGAGAATACAATAAGACAGGAAATTCATAGGTACAGAAGCAGAAGTGACAAGAAGTATACATGAGCATGGGAGTGAACAAGAGATTTTAACTGACATAGAGAGAAGTGAGATCTAAATAACTATACTGGAATTATTATATGTGTGATATATCATCATCATCAATACCCCATTTTCTTTTTTTCATGGAGTGGGGAGGTTCTAAGGCCAGTGCAGGCAATGGGTTCAGCTCCGAGGCTATTTGAATCTTTAGTGGGGTCATTGTTAGAGAGCAGGGTCCCTAACCCTCACTTTCTCCCCCTGTATTGTATGGGATACGAGGCTGAATGCACCATAACAAGAATGGTGGGTGATGGGGATGCCATTTCCCTGCCACATGTACAAGTACAAACAGTGGAAATGAGTAACTAGTCATGCACGTGGAGTAACATGGAAAGAGGCATATTGATTAGCAAACAATAAGGATGATTCTTTGCATAACAAGAGATAGACCAAGACTTCTATTACAGCGGGATCTCTCAAATGAATGGAAAAACTATTATGTAGGGGAGTGAACTCATAATATACTTATCACACCAAAAAAAGTTAATCAGTAAGGTTAGGCTCTTTCTTGTTATGCCAAGTTAATGACGATGTGCATGAGTTTACTGAATAATTATGGTAGTACTTGACCCATGGTTAATATTAGAGGTGGACTGGAAGTTGATTTATTCAAAATTTGCAGATGAGGACAAATATTATCAATGTTTATTGAAGAGGATGAGGATATTTTTAACCATCAAGAGGATTACCCACTGATATTTAAAGTCTTAAGATAATACAAGATGAGAAAAAATAATACTGTAATATTTTATAAAGCAGTTGCAGATTTTATTGTCTCCCTCTCTCACATCTGCACAAATCCCAGAATATTTCTCTTTCTAACCAGCTGCATATTACTTCTAGTTCCTGCCTCTCTCCAACTGTCATGTAGTGTCTTGTTATTTAAGATATTCACATAGTATCCATTACCAAGGGTGCAGGAGTTAAAAACAATGTAGAAGTGGATTTGGATATCCAGTCCATCTCTAGTTAAGATTATTTCATTTATGGACTTTAGCATAAAAAATAAACTATCTATCTATCTATCTATAGCTCTGACGCCTCGTTCCCTCCGGGAACTCCCCCCAAGGAGGTGGCAGAAGTGTCTCCAGTTCTCCCTGTTCCAATACTCCCTCTTTACTTGTTCAAGCCCTCCTCTACCCCTCACGTTTCTCTCACTTACATACTCTTCCACTCCGTTCTGCCACCTAACCGGAGGTCTGCCTCTCACACCAGGTCCCACAACTTTACTTCCATACACCCTCCTTACAAACTCCTCACCTTGCATTCTCTCTACATGTCCAAACCACCTCAATGTATCACGTTTCACTCTCTCAACCACTCCACACTCAATGCCAATTGCCTTCTCACTCATACCACATCTCTCATACACACTCTCATTACTTTCTCCATCCCATCTAGTAAGTCCACATGCTCCTCTCAAGTAACTCATTTCCACAGCACCTATTCTAGACTGGTGAGCCCTACTCCATGTCCACGTCTCCGACGCATACGTCAGTGTTGGCAGGATTATACTATTTCATAGTCCCCTTTTCACTTCCATACTAACATTTCTACCCTTCATAATCCTCCCCAGTGATTCTATGACCTGTCTACCCTTCACTGCTCTCTCCCTAATTTCTCCTTCCATACTTCCATGTTTACACATAACTGTACCCAGGTACTTAAACTCCTTCACTTCCTCCATCCTCTCACCCCTCAGAGTTATCTCACACTTCGTCCCAGTTGGTACAGCCACTCTGTAAGGTGTAGCAAAGTCAATCACTTCAGTTTCTGCTCTTTCAAATACCATCACTTTACTTTTACCCACATTCACCTTCAGTTTCCTTCGTTTACACACAGACTGAAATTCGTCCACCACTCTCTGTAAATTCCTTTCATTCTCAGCCATCAGCACAGTGTCATCCGCAAACAAACTTGCCACCAGGGACCAATTTGCTTCATTCAGCTTCAACTTCGCCCCCAGACCATTCACTTTGGCTTTCACCTCTCTCATAAAACCATCCATATATATATTGAACAACCATGGTGACATAACACATCCCATGTCTCAGCCCTACACTAATATTAAAACTCTCACTTAGATCACCCTCTACCCGTACACATGCTTTTGCATCTGCGTAAAAAGCCTCAATGCCTTTCAGCAAAGGCCCCCCAACACCATAAATTCTCAACACCTCTGTCATAGCTTTCCTATCAACCCTATCGTATGCCTTCTCCAAGTCCATGAAGGCAGCATACAACTTCTTAAATAAACATATAAATAAATAAACGAATCTTCATGGTACAGTCCATACAGAATATATATGGTGTCTCTCTGTAAGCAAGGGACTGAATGAAAATGCTGAATCATCTAATTTCTATAGTAGAGCTTCCAAGGTACAAACTCCAAAAAATTTTGGTCTTCAGTTCTTAGCAATTAAGTTTTACATTCACAATACATGTATTACTGGACATTTAAAATACGGTATATATAACACAAATATCATGACTGCCTCGGGAATATTCATCTTCTTTAGCAGCTTTGCCTATCATAAATATACATTCCTATGTTCTTATGCTCATCGCTTGGGTGAAGCCAATATGAGAAACATCTACTATGGAACCAACAAAGCCATTAACTACAGAATATGGCTTTTTGGATGCCTCTCAGATTATAAATATTACCCATGGCACTCTAAAACTAGGTCACTCTTGTTATTAACCTCTTACCTCTCTTCTTCTTCACCATGACAACTCCTCCAGCGCCCTCCTCTCCTGGCATGCTGCCTTGTGATGCGTGGCACTGCTGGCCAGACATGCTGGCACTGGGTAATGACATGGTTGGCATGTTGTAGCTGTCAGTGGCAGTGGTTTTGGCTAATTCCTCCATCATGGGGGCTCTACCTGGCTAACTCCTTGCTAGCTGATAACCTGAAACTTTAATACCATAATATAAAAACTCACACTCTAGTAGAGAAATCAGTAACCATTACAAAATGAGGTAGAGCTAATGTTATATGAAAAACTTTCACTATGTTAAAATTCACAGACAAATATCTCAGTATAGTACTGTACAAAATATATGGGGTAAAAAACAAAAACTAAAAATTTCAATGACAAATTAACACAATGTTTATTGAAATCAAGAATGAAGTATTATAAGAACCTACTAACACCGTACTGTAGTAAAAAAAATTATGAAACCTACAGAGCTCAAACTGGTGTATTATATTAGCAGCATATTTACATATACTGTATACATACACAGTATGATCTCTCATTATGTAAGAAATCAGTTGACAAATTGCTCTGCACAACAGAAACCACTCAATCAATGGAAACATGTGATATGGTTGACACCACCCAGGCTTGTTCATTACAAAATGGTACTGTACTTCCCTATAATTTATAATACCTTTGGTGCAAACACAGATAATACTGGAAATAGTAAAGAAAACAACCAAACTAAGAAAAAAATTATTTTAGGGACATCAGGGCTTGTGGGGAAAGGAGGGCGAGAGTATCCAAAATGCAAGGAGTCTATTGTGGCCTTGTTGTCTTCACATCCACAATCACTGATTATTTCATTTCCTCTAACAGTATCAGTTTCCGTCCAAAATCCCCCAAACAAACCACAATCATGGCATCATCATCATCATCTTGAATTGATTAAGAGAAAGTTGAACAAACTGGGGTAGCCTGAGAATGAATCTGATCATTGTATCGGTATTTGTGAGTAAAATAAAACATCTATAATGTTGGGATTAACACTGTTCAGGTGTACTAGAAGTCAGTTATAATCTGTAGATTGTCTATGAATCACAGCATCCCAAATTCTAGGGCATATTTCCATTGTATGTTTAGGATTTCTATGTTACATGTACACCCTCGGACATAAAAGCCTACATTTTGTAAAGTGGTTGGCTGGTGCCTTGTAGTACCTCGTAGTAACCCCATCCTATGAATGAATTTTATCACTCATTAAGGGGACAGTAAGTGTTGGTAAATATGGAGCAATTGATTCCTCAAAACTATTCCAAGCAACAGATTACCATTAAATTTGATCATCTAGTCCTGTCTCCTGGCATACTTTGGTGGAATCAAAAGACCTTCCAATTCACCAACAAGAGAATCTCCCCTTAAGGTGATCCTGATTGGCTGCATTAATATTTGTTATAGTAATGATCAATTATGTATGCTTATTTTACAGAATTACAAGTTTTATTCTTTAAAGCTGTAATTGAATTTTAAAATAATAGTATACCAGATGTGGAAACTTTTTACTCCCAGGCTACCACGTGACATCATAAGACTAGCATGAGTAAAATATTTAATTAAGTGGAATTCAAGAGGTTTTGTTATACTGCTTGTGTCATTCACTATATGTATTGCCACATTCAAGACTCCCCGAGACACTTCACCCACTCTTATCAGTATAAGATAGTAGGGAAGTAGCGAAACTGAAGATGGAGCTGCTTTCTTCAAATGAAAAGTGATGAAAAAGAGATGGATGGGATACAGAGAATTATGATGGCAAGTTCAGTATTACTGCATAGGGTAATAAAACACTCCGTTTTCATAAACAATTTCAATTAATAATGGTTACAGTCATTTTGCTTGGAAGATTTAAGAAATCATAATATATCATATATGTTGTGTTGTCCACCATTCAGTTCCTAAACACTTTTCTACCAAAGAGTGTTCAACTCACAAGTAATTTCCTCCACTTTCTGTGCATTTGTTTATTAGTTGCTTAGCATTGTACAATTTATGTAAAGGCGAGGGAACAATATACCATACAGCAATTCCTTAGAAAAAAAACACACACAAGGTATAAATTATCTCAAGAAGGGTCCTTATCGTCCTCTCCAACCCCCTTTAATTAATTTTAGATATTCCAGGTTGTTTAACTCATTATTTACCACAATATTCGCATGATCTCCGCAAGGTGTAAATGTGGCACCTGCACAATTCAGATTACATTTACTGGATATTCTTTATACACAAACATAGAGAACGGCTTCACCATTATCATCTCCATCATATTTATTTAGAGAGCCCAATCACAGCTTCTATCCTATGGGTCGTATTGCTAAGTTTCTCTTCAAGGAAAAGGAGTTTTGTCGGTAAACTGGCACTCCAAAATAACAGGGATTCAGTGACGAAGAGAACTTTACCTCAAAGACGTCGTTTAGTAATACCACCCTTAAGTCCGTATGCAAGAACATCCATGGTATTGACGATGGCATGATACCGAAACGATGGCTGTATTGACTTCCTATGGAGTCATCGTACCTGTATCACGCCATTGTAAGCACCACGAACGTTCTTGAATATGGCCCTAAGTCTCAAAAAATTAATACAGCTCAGTGATGACACTTTACCATACATACAACAAACAATACAGGTGCCAAAACTACAAATCACTGAGATTGGACCAAAACAAATCAACTATAAACAGGCCTTAATTTGAACTGGGAATGGGACGTCCTCTGGGCCTGGTATAAGTTAGGGCAGGCTATACTATTAGTATCACCGAAATATATATATATATATATAGCACCGAAAAAGGAGAGAGAAAAAAGACTTATAATGCACGCTTCTACAAAATTTTGGAATTCCTGAACCTCGCATATAATTGAAATAGACAAGCTTGACTTGTTACTGAATAAATCATAAAAATTTTAATGCACCGTAACTTCACTTTACTAAGTTAACGTACGGGTAAGAAATATGAAATGAATATTACCCTACTTCACCGAAATCCATTATTCTCATTGTGGCTTTATTTTTAAGTATATTATTCTCCCATTTTGTAGCAGTGTTGCCGCATCCGGCTAGGTCCCAGTAGTTTGCCCCGGTCAGGTCCCGGTACTTTACCACGGTTAAGCCCCAATAGTTTGCCCATGTTAGGTCCCGGTAGTTTGCCCAGGTTAGGTCCCAGTAGTTTGCTGTAGTCTAGGTTAGGTTAGGAAAGGACAGACTAATTCTCCTAGAAAAACATTTCCGAAGAAAAGTGTCTTAGAAAGGTATAAATTAGTGGGTAAAGAAGGCAGAAACATCGTAATAGAAAACGGCAATATACTAGACAATTACCATTTTCTTTATAACACAATAGTACAGGCACTTAATAATACTACCGTATAACAACCTTATAACATTTCCATAACCCATTATTAAATTTATTATTATTATTTATAACATTTCCATAACCCATTGGGCCGTATGCAAGGACATCCGTGGTGTGGATGGCGTGGTACCGGTACAACGGCTGTATTGTTTTTATATGGAGTCTTCATACTGGTACTATGCCATCGTATCCACCACAACATGTTCTTGAATATTATTACATGGCATTTTTTAATACGTTTATTATTATTATTATTATAATTTTTTATTATTACATATGGTTACAGTCTTGTGGAAGGTGTTTTGGTATTACTACAGAAGTACTACGTTCTTGGCTAGGACCGCGCAGTGTTACCACATCTGGATAGGTCCTGGGAATTTGCCCCGGTTACTTTATGATTGTTTACACCGGTTATATCCTGGTAGTTTACCCAGGTTAGGTCCTGGTAGTCTGCTGTGGTCTAGGTTAGGTCAGACTAATTCTCCGAGAGAAACACCATAGACGAAAAGTGTCTTAGAATGGTCCAAAATAGTGGGTAATGATACTATAATATACAATATAGGGTGTTTATTGAAAGAATTACCATTTTGTAGCAGTGTTGCCAGATCCGGCTAGGTCCCAGTATTTTGCCCCATTCATTTCCTGTACTTTACCACGGTTATTTCCCGGTAGTTTGCCCAGGTTAGGTCCCGGTAGTTTGCCCTGGTTAAGTCCCAGTAGTCTGATGCGGTCTAGGTACGGTTAGGTAAGGTCAGGCTAATTTCAAAATACTCCTTTTGAATATGGAAATGGGACATTTGCAGAGGAAATGCCATAGAAGAAAATAGTCTTAGAATGGTCTAAGTGAGTAATGAAGGTAAAAAAAAACATACGCAATAACAGTAATTATTTCAATATTTACCCAATATAGTGAACTCAGTACTTCTGTAAATATACTGATAAAAAAAAAAAAAAAAAAAATACGAAATCAAGACAGTGAAAAGATAAATAATAAAGAAACTCGTAGTTAGGGGAAGGAGGAGAGAGAGGGCCATATTCAAGAACATTCATGGTGTATACGATGGCGTGGTACCGGCATGACGGCTCTGGTGTTTGTCTACGGAGCCGTCTTATTACCAGTACTACACCATCGTCTAAACCACCAACTTTCTTGCATATGGCCCAGAGAGACACTGCCATTACAAGATAAATAATAAAGAAGTGAGAGAGAGAAAAATAATAAAGAAGTTGGTAGTTGGGGGCAGGAGAGAAATAATAATAAAGAAGTTTGTAACGTTAGTTGAGGGAAGGAGAGGGGAATAATAAATAAGTTTGTAGTTAGAGGAAGGAGAGAAATAATGTAGAAGTTTGTAGGGGAAGGAGGAAAGAGATAGAGAGGGCAGAAGGAGAGAGAAATAATAAATAAGTTTGTAGGGGAAGGAGAGAGACACACAGACACGGCCATTAGCATCGACTGGACCACCGCTTATGGCCCCCAATAAAGTTGTGCTGCGGGAACAAGTTATTATTACGGATGGTGGGCGTGCTTTTCACCCATCATTTACACTCCACGGGCTACAAACAATGGTAAGGCTTTGGAGGCGGGTGTATAAAGTTGCTCACCTGTTAATATAAAGTAGTAATTTCCTTCCAAGCCAAGCCCTCTGTTGCCTCGCACGCCTAGAGTAACCAGTGTCCTTCAATTCTCCTCAGTGTTGCCATCATCGACCAGTTCACATTCCGCCCCGACACCCGACAAATACAGCCCAATGTATAGCCAAATTACGCAAATTATAGCCCAATTACCTCTAGTTACTCCTAGATTTATGGGGTTAATTACCCAGAGCACATTAGTTCAGTCAGTAATTAAGCATAATTCGTCAAAAACTTATAAATTCATATATTTATAAGGTAATAAATGCAGCCATATACCCTGATCACCCAATTAATTTAGACAATAGGTAGGCCAATTGGGCGTGAAAATAAATATCTTTGTAACTTTGAGTGTACGACCCCACCTCCTCATTGCCTGAGGCCAAAGGCGCCTCCATTTAGTTCCACTGCCAGATACCACCACTCAAGTATATGTGTCATAAGTGCTTTCATAAAGTTCACTCTTGCTATGCATATATATTTATAATTTTAATATAAATAATCTATAAGTGATTACATTCAATTTCATATTTACTTTCACCGATAATGCTTAAAATCGGGTTGAGTAATAAAGCATCCAAAAGAGCTTTAGATACACATTTTGATTTTCATTGTCTAGCAAGATAATCTTATTAATTTTTATAGTATGCACTTAAAACTATAACGTAGACATACTTATATCTTATTACCTATTCTGATGTGTGAAGCAGAAAGATATAAACTTAACCCATTTATAAAATTTCATTAATATAGGTACTGAAACTGTGATGTAGTTAAGGAGGACATTAAAGAGGAAAGGGCGCCAAGCTTGAGTAGTTGTAGTACAAGTCGCTACACACACACCCTAGCAACCATTCTTAGATCAGTGCTCATAATTATTATAGTCATTGCTTCTAAGTCACGGGATATTTCGTAAAACTCCAAGGTGTGTAATGAAAGGCGTGACAGCCTGTGACATAATTCCTGCTACATATTTGACTCTGTGACATAACTCCTGCTATGTATTTGACTCTGTGACAGCTTGTGACATAACTCCTGCTATGTATTTGACTCTGTGACAGCCTGTGACATAACTCCTGCTAAGTATTTTACTCTGTGACAGCCTGTGACATAACTCCTGCTAAGTATTTTACTCTGTGACAGCCTGTGACATAACTCCTGCTATGTATTTGACTCTGTGACAGCCTGTGACATAACTCCTGCTAAGTATTTTACTCTGTGACAGCCTGTGACATAACTCCTGCTATGTATTTGACACAACTAGAGTAGGGTACGTATAACTGTACCAACTCACGTCAGTAGCTACATGAATGAGTACACGTATTTCTCTTCATCATCATTTTACTTGAACTTACTGTCAGCATGAAGTGTACTATTCCACGTGGCATTATTTTTGTGCAGCATTATATAGGCTAATACTCTAGCATAAGTCTAGCAAACCAAACCCAATTAATACAGCCTAACCTAACCAAACCAAACCAAACCAAACAAAACCTAAGCTAACCAAACCTAACCTAACCTAAACAAACCTAACCTCATATATACATGCAGAAGACATTTTTTATTTGAGTACACCCGTTACGTAGGATTATACTCCAGCCTAATAAATTATAGCCCCTCCCGGCCACCTGTTTCATTAAAAAAGAAACTTTACTGACAATGACATAGAGACCCTTTAATGTGAACACTTGTCAGAAGCAGATCTGAATGGATGTGTGTGGATGCACGAATACAATTTTCTGATGTATAAACAGCAGAAACTGTTGTGAATTCTATTTCAGTTGGTTTACCATTATATCTTTGTTTTCTTTAATTAATGAATGAATATTCATAAGAGAAAACGTAATGTTTATGAATGGCAGCATCCTTGGAAATGGGAGGCAGAGAGTGTTTACTCGTATATTTTAGCGTGTCTGCGTTTATCATCTCTTGCTTGGGCAAGTATTTCCTATCTTTATTAGTTTGATGTCTACTGTAGTTACTAAACTGTAATAATAGGAAATTGCAGGTTTTGCACACATTTAGATATTTTGTTTGTAAATATTTTCTACTACGTCATAATATTATGTTAGAAATGGTGCGTAATGGTAATTGTGTCATAGTGACCTTTGTGACCATAATAATTAAGGCAGTTAAGAACTTTTCCTCTTCTCATATCTTTCGTAAACTACACATTCCCCTTTCAAATGATTTGAAAAATATTCTCTACTAGGCATAATAATGTAAATGGCCACTTTACTAAATTTGAGTAATACCATGAAAGTTATGCAGAACCCATTTTACTGATGTAATATCATGGAATTTTTACGATATATTGTTCTAATAAAAAGATACCCCCCCCCCCCCACACACACACCCTGTATAACTATCTTCTGTGCACCCAGGCATTTGATTTTGGCCATCCCTAGGGAACAGTACAGTGTAGCCTATTTCCAAGGTAATACCATTCTAGTTATACTGTGTACCTAAGTTTTAATTTTCAACTTATTTAATAATAATTTCCTAAGTTCTGCAAGTAGCCTATATATATATATATATATATATATATATATATATATATATATATATATATATATATATATATATATATATATATATATATATATATATGCTGGGTGTGTAAAGGTGAGTGTACAAAGACTATATTGTACATGTGTGTGTCTGAATGGCTCAATTAAGTTTGTAAAAGTACGAAAAACATATACACGCCATCGGGGATACTTTGGTAGAACGCGAATATAATTCTGATATAATTATACTAGGAAGAATATATGTTACTGGTACTTATCTTAATGTCCAACTTTTGTAGATAGAGCTTACCCCTTTTGCGCCAACTCCACCCCATCCCTTCTATGCCCACCCCCATCCAACCCCTTCAGCTTTCACCCCATCCCACCCCAGCTGGAGCGAGTTAGCAGGTGGTGTTGACCCTTACATTAGTATAGCTTCTTGTCACCTGAGACTCCCCATCACCTGACACCATGCCTTTGTCTGCACCTTCCCCATTTCATCTGGACCTGCATTCACCACCTGTAACCACCCACCCACCTGCATTCACCATCACCATCTGTAACCATCCACCCACCTGCATTCACCATCACCATCTGTATCCATCCACCCATCTGCATTCACCATCACCACCTGTAACCATCCACCCACCTGCATTCTCCACCACCACCACCTGTAACCACCCACCTACATCCACCACTCCTCCTTTGTTACCACCTGAATTCATGACACTCTTAGGCTATCATACACCTACCTAACTAACTATACTTGTCTGCCTACTTGTCTGCATGGGCACCCATTTTCACCACCACCTCCATCAATCAAATCACCACTTATATTCACCTCACCATATGTATTCACCAGTCGTCACCACCACCATCACTCACTCACCATCTGCATTCACTCACCATCAATCACCACTTTTATTCACCTCACATCACCAGTCGTCACCACCACTATCACTCACTCACCATCTGCATTCACTCACCATCAATCACCACTTATATTCACCCCACCATCAATCACGCACCATCCATCTGCATTCACCATCAGCACCACTGAGTTTGTATAATTTTTTGCCCTATAGTCTATAACCGAGTCTATAACTTTCTGCATACTGGGTGAACAGGGACATATAGTACAGTTTTAGTAAATTATAGATAGTAGAATTATTCAACCATTCAGCTAGCCCAGGAATCGAACCTGAGTCTGTTTGTGAATCTCACTTTTATATATAGGGGAGGGAGGTGTGGACAGTGTTGGTAAATCCGGGGCAATTGATTCCTCCAAACTACTGTAGTCTATCTGTACTGTATTCCAAGCAACAGGCCACCATTATTTTTGTTAATCTGGTTTTGTTGCCTGGCGTACTTTGGAAGAATCAAGTCACTCCAATAGGCGAGCCCACACTTTGAGTGATGTTGCCAGATGGTGGTCTATTTTTTATCTGCGACATTTTAAGTGCTGGACATGGGTAACTCAGTTAAATTTCATACCTTATTTTACACTAGAAAATGAGCGTTCTAGTTCACGACCTTTTACTTAGATGTATACAAAAATACATACTTTTGTGTTTTCGCATAATATATGCTGAATATACTATATTTTTCATATAAATTAGTAAATAGTAAAAGTCGAAATGCGTGCATTATGCGGCTTTCATGAACTGCATGAGTATAACAGCCTACAAATATTAACAATTGTATTTAGCATGACCCATACCATGAAGCGGAAAATGTTGAAATGTCATATGTTCACATTTATTAGCATTAGAAATATGCATACCTTGCGCTGCCAGACGCATGAAGAGGTGAAAGCAAGCTAACTGAATGTGTGGATACTGTGGGGATCGCACACTGGTTGCTGCAGCAGCAGAGAACGTATCGTACGGAGACACCAATATATTATCAACATCTTATTGTGATTTAGTACTGTTACTATCATTGACGACGTAAAATGTAAAATATAATTATAAAAGGCCTGTATAAGTTTGTATATCATTCTAATTTTGTTATATTTGCGTATAAGCGGACTAAAAAGCCTCTTCTGAAATAATAGGAGATATATTTTTATTCATGGCTGTATTCGTATGAAAATAAGTCCAAGATAAGTTAAAAATATGTAAAAAATATTGAATAAGTTATAATAAGTCGTTCCACAATAGGAAGCCCAATATAACTTTGCCCGACATAGGACATTTTTTCCAGCCTAGAAATCGCCATCAAAATGCCGTTTGGCAACTCGCTTTAAAGTGTGGGCTCGCCTATTGCCTTAACCACGAGACCACTGGAGATCCATCCAGGGAGTGTATGCTATAGGCGACAGTGGTAATGTTTATCAATGTATGATTTTAATTAATATTACATGCGGAAGCAGGCTGGTGAATGATGGTATGAAAATAATTATATAAGGTTACGAGGAGAATGTATTAAAAGCATTGAAGAGTTTGTACGAAATCCACCCGTCAGGTTACATGTTTATAATTTTTCTTTTCCGTAATTCATTTATATATATATTTCATATTACCATACTTTCTGTCGCATGTGTAAGACAGCGTATGTACAGTTGCGAAAAAAAAGTTCTCCAAGTGGAATAAATCTCCAAAAGAAAAGAAGACTGCACTATGGATGTAAGAATGTGTAGCACGAGAGAGTAGGGACAAGTATGAAAGAAATAAAAGGAAAGGAAGGATAGTTGAAATTTTAAAAGGGAGTGCCTAGGGTTCGAGAGGGGTCCCAAACCCTATAAAGTATTGCCCAGGACACAATGGAAAAATATACACCTGTTTCGTAGGGAGTGGCACTGATGTTTGTCTGAGGGGTGGCACTGTTGTTTGCCTTAAAGGTGGTACTGTATCCTATGGGGTGGCACTGTTGTTTGTCTTAAAGGTGGCACTATTTCCTAGAAATTAGCACTGTTATTTGTCTGAGGGGTGGCACTGTTGTTTGCCTTAAAGGTGGTGCTGTATCCTATGGGGTGGCACTGTTGTTTGGCTTAAAGGTGGCACTATTTCCTATGGGGTGGCACTGCTATATGTCTAAGGGGTGGCACTGTTGTTTTTCTTAAAGGTGGCACTATTTCATGTCTGAGGTGTGGGTTTCTTAAATGTCTGAGGTGTGGCACTATTGTTTGTCTTAAAGGTGGCACTATTTCCTATGGGGGTGGCACTGTTGTTTGTCTTAAAGGTGGCACTATTTCCTATGGGGGTGGCACTATTGTTTGTCTTAAAGGTGGCACTATTTCCTATGGGGGTGGCACTATTGTTTATCCGAGATATGTAGAACAGTTATCCACGTGACTTTACACAGGGATGATAAAATTAATAACAAGCGGGTGGGAGTCAAGCAAAGATATGTTTTATTGGCTCACCTACAAGGCTACTGTACGTACTCCTTCATCTAAGAGCCTACATGACCACATAGACGTTAGTTATATAGTTAAAGGGGTAATACACATTTGGTACATTAGAGCGCCATGATTCCTCCAAAGTATGTCAGAAAACAGAACCAATAAATAAATATAATGGTATTCTACTGTTGCTTGGAATAGTTTACAGGAATCAGTACCTTCAGATTAATTTTACCAACAGTGTATTCTCACGTTAAGAGAATAATACACTGTTGGTATATTAGAGCACCTTGATTCCTCCAATGTATGCCAGAGTGGAATGGCCTGCAGGATAATATTTTTGTTACATATATTATAAACAATATATTATACTTGAAGTGTTTGATGCCCATCCGGTCCTTTATATGGGTCGGTAGAGTTCTGTTCATTCCGTTCTTCCTATATTATTTTAAGTTTACTATTTCTCCTCTGTAGCTCCTTCTCTGGCGGTATGTGACCGAAGATGTTGCTCTTACTTCCATTGGTGTTATTTAATCAGTTCAGTCACTCGGCCAGTCAATGGATGTTTATTTGTTGAATCGCTAGGAAAGAGGATGTGTTGATTGATATTCAACTAATTTATGTACTGTATATACACAATATCTTATTGCACACACACACACACACACACACACACACACACACACAAGAGTCTTCCTTGAGGTCACACACACACACACACTCACATACAGACACAAGTGTATTCCTTGATATCACACACACCAACGAGTATTCCTTTATTTTGGACACACACACACACACACACACACACACACACACACACACACACACACACACACAAGAGTATACCTTCATTTTGGACACACACACACACAAAATAGTATTCCTTGATTTTTTATACAGACAGATATGTCACATTCTTCCTCTGTTACGGATGCAGTGTTGCCTTGTGTTGCAGGAGATGTTGCAGAGTTGAGGTGAAATGTGTTTATTTGATCATAAATGCAGTCTTCTTGTTTTATTTTTTATTTATTTATTATTATTATTATTTCGAGATGACTACTTTACCATTAAAATGCAGCTTTTCCTTTTTTTTTTTTTTTTTTTGCGTCCTTTGGTTTGATATTGAAGTTTCCGTCTTGTATTCATTTCCTTTAATTCCTGTATTCCCCTCCTTTATTTATTTTATTCTTTACTTTTAGTTTGTATTAATTATTTTTCTCTTCCTGGTTAACCATATTATCAGTGAAGTTTGTATTGGATAATGTACATTTTACACACACACACACACACACACACACACACACACACACACACACACACACACACACACACACACACACACACACACACACACACACACACACACACACACACACACACACACACACATTCTCATACATAATTTACATTCGTACATCAATGCTAACTCGTGCACATTTACACAATACATTCACACATACAATTACAAACTAATAATACAAAATAACCATATTACTACACCTATACACTTATATGCATGAAAACCTCACACACATTTATACACCTACATACATCCACTTGCATACAGAGCTTCTATCTACATCCACACTTCATAATTATACTGTATCTACACACACACACACACACACACACACACACACACACACAAATATTCCAATCCCAGATCAACAGTGTATAATCCGTAATCCTATCCTGGGAAAGAAAATTGTTAACTATGTTTAGGGCCCTCTTGCACATGATAATTTATGAATGTATTTTTATTACTTATGCTATTTCCATCACCACGTCTATCACCATTCATGTACGAGTTGCAACCTTGTAGAGATTATTAAGTTATGCACCAAAATTATATAACTAACCCAAAATGATATAACTATTCAAAATGATATAACTAACCCAAAATGATATAACTATCCAAAATGATATAACTATCCAAAATGATATAACTAATCCAAAATTATTTAACTATCCAAAGTGATATAACTATCCAATATGATATAACTAATCCATAATGATATAATTATCCAAAATTATATAACTAACCAAAATAGTGTATCCTACATGGAATAAATACATATATGTGTTCATTATTGGTTCGTTTATTTAATTGAAGGAGTTAGCTCTCATATAATATACATATACAGTATATATAGGTTACAGACAGCGCAGCCGTCCGCTAGATGGCACTGGTGTCGGTGTGGCTTGACTTGTACGGCTCTGCTATATATAGGGTATAAACCTGTTATCACACACGCACATTTTCATACGTCCTCCTCCATCCTTCGTCCCCCGTCTGTGGGCTGGTTCGTCTTGCAACGTCCAAAGCCTAAGGTGTCCTACAGTCCTACGAAAACAAGCTGATGGACGAAGCAATCCATAATATTGATCGAAGAACGAAGGAAATTGTGTGAGTGTGACGCAGGCTGTTACTGCAGTGACGACGTTGGACTGGTTGTTGATGACGTCACTGGAGAGGGCTGTATGCTCACTTCCTCCTGAAATGAATAGGATGACATTTTCGTTAAGGTAGGAAGATGGTGGACAAAAACCTCACCCACCTCAAGAAAGAAATATATAAAAAATAAAACATCCACCTAAAGCAAAAGATCCACCCACCCACCACCCACCTAAAGCAAAAGACTCACCCACCCACCTTCCACCTAAAGTAAAAGATTCACCCACCCACCACCCACCTAAAGCAAAAGATCCACCCATCCACTATCCGCCTAAAGCAAAAGACCCACCCACTCACCACCCACCAAAAACAAGATACTCACCCACCCACCTATCACCTAAAGCAAAAGACCCACCCACTCACCACCCACCTAAAACAAGATACTCACCCACCCACCTATCACCTAAAGCAAAAGACCCACCCACCAACTTAAAGGAAGAGAAAAACCCACCCACCCATGCACTCACCGAAAGCAAAACATCCACCCACCTGGAAGAAAAGCCCCACCAACCTGAAGAAAAACACCCACCCACCAAAGCAAGATACTCGCTCACCTGAAGCATGAAATGGGGTTGAAGTAACACTGGTGGTAGCGTATCTGCCTCTTGATGGTAGGCAGCTCCCCGGGCAGGCCAGGGAGGGGGGCGTACATTCTCTTCCTCTTGGCCCCTTCCTCCCCCCTCTTCCTCCTGCTGCTGCGACATCTCCTCCTGCCCCCCGCGGCTGAGGGTGGCAGGGAGGTCACCCACCATCTGCGCCGCCACACTCTCCAGTAGTAGCTGCTTCAGGGCCGCGATCTCCTGAAAGGGGGACAGTGAGACAGAAGGATTGATTAGTTGTGTTGAAATATTTTGGTGCCTAACGACTGCACCAAGGAATACGGGTATATATATAATGGTAATAATTATATACAGTATGGAAATAAAGGAATAATCTCTGCACCAAGGGATACGGTATATAATTAAGGAGGTTAATTAATCACAGTATAGGATAAAAAAATAATCCTAAGTTCATTACTCAGAATCCTACACTTTTCGACACGTGATGCTATAATGTGTGTGTGTGTGTGTGTGGACATTCATTCATATACTCACCTCTCTCTCTCTCTCTCTCTCTCTCTCTCTCTCTCTCTCTCTCTCTCTCTCTCTCTCTCTCTCTCTCTCTCTCTCTCTCTCTTTTTTTTTCCAGTCTATATCAGCCTCATCCTCTCCTAATTTTATATGAGTATGGTCTGCTTAAGTAATCCCCCCTTCACCCTCTCCCCCTTCCCTCGTCCCGTCACATTAATTACTCTCCACTTCAGTTTAAATCCATTTCTATCTCCCTCAACCTCACTTAAGGGAAGGAGGAAAGGAGAGCGAGGGGAGGAGAAAAGGTTAAAGGGGTAAAAGAATATACATCACAGAGAGAGAGAGAGAGAGAGAGAGAGAGAGAGAGAGAGAGAGAGAGAGAGAGAGAGAGAGCATAATATATAGGAGGGAATGGGGTGAGGGAGGGAAGGGTTGGTAGGGAAAGAGACAGACAGGTAAGACTGGGATCTACAACACTAGCTTAGGGTAATTAATCACAGAGTCGAGCGGACCACACCATCATTTCTTGTGTACAATATTAATGGACGGATCTGATCTTACAGGAGAGAGAGAGAGAGAGAGAGAGAGAGAGAGAGAGAGAGAGAGAGAGAGAGAGAGAGAGAGAGAGAGAGAGAGAGAGAGAGGAGAGAGAGAGAGAGAGAGAGAGAGAGAGAGAGAGAGAGAGAGAGAGAGAGAGAGAGAGAGAGAGAGAGAGAGAGAGAGAGTGTATGTGTGTGTGTGTGTGTGTGTATGTGTGTGTGCGTGTGTGTACTGGGGCAAGTTCTGAGGTTCATATCAGTGCTTTACGACACCAGGTGGTGAACAGCCAATATTGCGAGCTGTGGCCTGTGGAGGGAGTGGAGGGAGTGGGGCGATAAGGGATGAGTGGGGTGAGAAGGGGAGTGAAGTGATAAGGGGTGGTGGGGTGAGAAGGGGAGTGAGGTGATAAGGGGTGGTGGGGTGAGTGAGGGAGTAGGTTAGGTAGAGAGAGGGGTAAGTGGAATAAGTAAAGTGAGTGGGAGAATGAACGAGTGAAGTGTGAGGGACAGAAGGATAGGATAGAAGAGGGATAAGTGGGCTCTTCATAATTATGAGGAGTGGGAGGAATAGGGTAAGGGGAGTGAGTAATGTGAGAGGGATAGTGTAGGAGAGAGATGAATGGGTTTTTCATATAAGGAGTGGGAGAGAGATGAGTGGGTTTTTCATACAAGGAGTGGGAGAGAGATGAGTGGATTTTTCATATGAGGAGTGGGAGAGGGATGAATGGATTTTTCATATAAGGAGTGGGAGAGAGATGAGTGGATTTTTCATACAAGGAGTGGGAGAGAGATGAGTGGGTTTTTCATATTAGGAGTGGGAGAGGGATGAGTGGATTTTTCATATAAGGAGTGGGAGAGAGATGAGTGGATTTTTCATATAAGGAGTGGGAGAGAGATGAGTGGATTTTTCATATAAGGAGTGGGAGGGAGATGAGTGGATTTTTCATAGAAGGAGTGGGAGAGGAATGAGTGGATTTTTCATATAAAGAGTGGGAGAGAGATGAGTGGGTTTTTCATATGAGGAGTGGGAGAGAGATGAGTGGATTTTTCATATAAGGAGTGGGAGAGAGATGAGTGGATTTTTCATATAAGGAGTGGGAGAGAGATGAGTGGGTTTTTCATATGAGGAGTGGGAGAAGGATGAGTGGGTTTTTCATATACCACACGTCCCCTCCCTCCTTAACCCCTCTCATCCCCGCAACATACATTGAGGGTCAGATCATGTAGGCTATACACCAAACTCTTGCTGAAGTTTGGTTCCCACACACCTTGTTATCTCGTTTCAAGTTATCCCCCATTTCGTAAAAAACATGAAAACTCTGTAAACTATTCATTACCATCGCGAGGATTATAATGATCATAATTATAATACTATATAATTATATTTCCTTTTAGGAGAGATACAAATTTGGGTCTGGATTCAGGAATTTGTTATGTCCTTGTTAAGAATAAGGAGTTTTCTTGTTGGAGGAAAAAACATCAAATCTACAAATTGCATGCTACTTCATTTTCTGTTTTTTATTTTATTTTATTTTTTTCATTTACCGTAACAGAAAAATAACAACTGTAGTCTAAAATCTACAAAGTTTTTCTTTATTTCTTTATTTAACCAAACAAATATCAACTGAAGTTTAAAATCTAAGAAGTGCTGTATTTATTTTTCAATTAACCGAAATTATAACAACTTACGTCTCAGAGAAGAATTACCCTAAGACTAACAAGTTTGTGGAATGGTAGAGGAGGAGGAGGAGGAGGAACAGATAACTTATGTTTGCAGCTGTATTTAATCGATATAGAAGTTAAGAGTGTATAGATGATTGACAGTATAAGAGAGAGAGAGAGAGAGAGAGAGAGAGAGAGAGAGAGAGAGAGAGAGAGAGAGAGATGTTTTAGTGGTAGTGTCAATCTTCACTTCTCTATATTTTAATCTTAAAACTCTTTATTTAACTGTTTATCTGTCTGTTTGTCTGTCTGCCGCTATCTTTAGTATTTCGTTATTCCATTTCTTCCCTCCCACCTTTCCCCTTCATTCTCTCTCTCTCATTTATCTTGCCCCTCTCTCTCTCTCTCTCTCTTCATTTATCTTGCCTCTCTCTCTCTCTCTCTTTACAATTCTATCACACACACACACACACACACACACACTCCCTCCCTCTCTCTCTCTCTCTCTCTCTCTCTCTCTCTCTCTCTCTTTACAATTCTATCACACACACACACACACACACACTCCCTCCCTCCCTCCCTCCCTCCTCCTCACCTCCCACCTGCTCGTTACCTGGCCTCATACAGGTATTGACGGGAACAAAGGTGTGGTGAGCGGATAAGACAAGGTTTATACTGGTAAAAATATTGCGAGCATATGCGTGATAGGATTTCTTTGGTGGTGCTGGTGGTGGAGGTGGTGATAGGATTTCTTTGGTGGTGGTGGTGATAGGATTTCTTTGGTGGTGGTGGTGGTTGTAGTGATATATGGTGATAGGATTTCTTTGGTGGTTGTAGTGATGATGGTGATAGGATTTCTTTGGTGGTTGTAGTGATGATGGTGATAGGATTTCTTTGGTGGTGGTGGTGTGGTGGTTGTGGTGGTGGTGGTGATAGGATTTCTTTGGTGATTGTGGTTGTGGTGGTGGTGGTTGTGGTGATGGTGGTGATAGGATTTCTTTGGTGGTGGTGGTGGTGGTGATAGTATTTCTTTTTTGGTGGTGGTGGTGGTGGTTGTAGTGATATATGGTGATAGGATTTCTTTGGTGGTTGTAGTGATGATGGTGATAGGATTTCTTTGGTGGTGGTGGTTGTGGTGGTGGTGATGGTGGTGGTGGTGATAGGATTTCTTTGGTGGTGGTGATTGTGGTGGTGGTTGTAGTGATGATGGTGATAGGATTTCTTTGGTGGTGGTGGTGGTGGTGGTGGTGGTGGTGGTGGTTGTAGTGATGATGGTGATAGGATTTCTTTGGTGGTGTGGTGGTGGAGGTAGTGATAATTATGGTGAAAATGGCTTTGATATTAGTGATGGTGATGGAGGTTGTGGTGGATCGAGGTGATGGTTTTAGTGATGTGGTGTGATGCTGTGGTGTCTTTGATGTTAATATTGCTTTTGACAACTGAAATGATGGCACCGATAAAATTGATTGTCTTTTTATAATAATAATAATAATAATAATAATAATAATAATAATAAAAATCGGTGACGGAACAGAATGCAGGAACGATAATTGCGTTAGTCACACCTGCTGACACGACACAATAAAATAAAATCCATACACCTTATTAATGTTCTCAATTTTGGGAACAGTGTTTGAGGTAAGCTTATGCACCGAACGAACCCAAGGGACAGGTGAATGGGTGAGCAGGTGTTGGTCCAGACAAGCTATTATTACCACTCATGGAGCACCTCTAGTGTATACAGTCAGACTATACACTACCTTGTCACACACCCACACACACACACACACACACACTACCTTGTCACACACATATACACTACCTTGTCACACACACACACACACACACTACCTTGTCACACACATATACACTATATTATACCTCGTCACACACACACAATCTTGTCTCACAGACACACACACACACTACCTTGTCACACCTACACTACCTTGTCACACACATATACACTACCTTGTCACACACACACACACACGAACGAAGTGGTGGTATACAATCAGGTTGCATTATCACTCCCGTCTTACTTTTGTATAATAGTATAGTCTGCTCAATACTGACTTGTCTCGTAAGCCCCGCCTCTCTCTTAGATCTAGCCAAGTGAGCATGTTTTGTTAACCAATCGACCAGCTGGTGGGCGGGGCTTACGTGGCTAGTTGGTTTGTCTGCCTACCTACCTGCCTACCATATCTACTTATTTGTCTGCCTCCCCGTGCGCCTATCTGTCTATTTGCTTGCTTGCTTGCTTTCTTGTCTGCCTCACACCACATCGTAGCGAGATGAAAACACCACAGACAGAATTATGTATCATGGGAGGAAAAATTAAGGGAAGGTAGAAGAGAGATAGAATAGGATGGGGGAATGATGGGTAGGGTTATAGAAAATAGATGAAACTAAGAGAGATGAGACATAGTAAGAGAAGAAAGAAAATAAAGTAGAAGAGAGGGGACGGAAGGGAAGAGGTGTAGAATAAAGGATAGAAGGGAGGAATGGAGAGATTTGGGTTATAGAGAGATGCTAGGGATAAAGTTAGGATAAGAGAAAACAGGAAGAGGACAGATGTAAGAAAATGAATGATGAGTAAGGTAGAAGGGGCCTGGGTTAAAATACAAAAAGAGTTGAGAGATATAGCACCCTATCCCCTCCCACCCACTCTAATGAACAAACGCTATTTTTTTTTCATTTTCCTTATACCTAGCTTCTCTCTCTCTCTCTCTCTCTCTCTCTTCTCTCTCTCTCTCTCTCTCTCTCCTACACAGACTGCTATCGGAGGCTGGTTTGAGAGATGGAATTACAGATTTTCCTCCCACAAGACTTATAGGAGAGAGAGAGAGAGAGAGAGAGAGAGAGAGAGAGAGAGAGAGAGAGAGAGAGGAGGTAGGTAGAAGAAAAATAAAAAAAATTAGTGTTTGTTCATTAGAGTACTGGATTGTTTGTGCAAGTGGCAGGTGCCTCCCGTACTCACACACACACACACACACACACACACGGGGGGGGGGGGGGTCAGAGAACATGCCACCTTACATTATGAAGTAACTAAGGCAGGGAGGGGAGGGGGGGGGCAGGGAAGGAGAAGGGGAAAAGAAATCTACTATAGAGAGAGAAGGGATAGATGGATGGAGGGAGAGAGAGAAGGGATAGACGAAGGGAGAGAGAGAAGGGATAGATGGAGGGAGTGAGAGAGAGAAGGGATAGATGGATAGAGTGAGAGAATGAAGGACTTGATGGATGGATGTAGGGAGAGAGAGAAGGGATAGATGGATAGAGTGAGAAAATGAAGGACTTGATGGATGGATGGAGGGAGAAAAGGGAGAAACATCAATGGGAAGGAAGGATGGAGGGACAGAGACACGCCCAAGAAAAGGAGAGAGAGAGAGAGAAGAGAGAGAGAGAGAGAGAGAGAGAGAGAGAGAGAGAGAGAGATGGAGGTCTGGGAGAGAGAGAAGTAGCTAAGAGAGGGAGAGGGAGAGGGTCAAGAGAGAGGAACTTTGATGAATGGTGGAAGGGATGGACACAAGGGGAAGGACAATGGTCAGACTAAGGGTTAGTTAGGGAGCTGGATAGGTGAGAGAGAGAGAGAGAGAGAGAGAGAGAGAGAGAGAGAGAGAGAGAGAGAGAGAGAGAGAGATTATGTGTGTGTGGGTGTGTGTGTGTGTGCGTGTGGGTGTGACATTGAAACAGGGTTATTTAAAAAAAAAAAAAAAAAAAAAAAAAAAAATAAAAAATAAAAGGCACAGAGACAGAAGAGCGGAGTTAGGGTAGAGGGCGGGAAATAAATGACCCGGCTAGAAACAGATAGCCTACTGGGGTAAAGGAGGATAAACTGGGAAGAAGAGGAGTTGGGGAGGATAAGACAAAAGGATGGAGGGACAGAGATAAGCAGACAGGGAGCTTGTGATTGTTGAGGAAAGACGTTGTTAAGAGGATGAAAGGAGAAGTTGGAATAATACCCTAACAGCAATTATTGGAGGTGGAGGTGGTGGTGGTGTGGTAGTTGTCGCTCGTGCTAGTTGTGGTAGTAGTAATAGTAGAAGTAGTAGTAGTAGTAGTAGTAGAAGTAGTAGTTGTTATAGTAAAATAGTCAGAGTATAGTTGTTGTTGTTGTTGTTGTTGTTGTGGTGGTGTTATAAAGTTAGTGGTGCTGAAAGGGGAAGTTGTGACAAACAATTGGTGACATCATTAGTGGTTGAAGTATTAATATTGGTAACGTAAGTAGATGTTTTATGGAGGGTGGTAAAGTGGTGTACAGTACATGGTGAAGAGATTGGTGATAGTGATGATAGTGGTCGTGGTGATCAGGATGGTGATAATGCTAGTGGTAATGGTGACAGCGACAGCGGTGATAATGATGGTGATAGTAATGGCAGAGAGAGAGAGAGAGAGAGAGAGAGAGAGAGAGAGAGAGAGAGAGAGAGAATTGACAGTGATGATGATAATTTAGTTGTGTTGGTACTGGACGCTGATGGTGTGTAGGTACAAGACCGATAAGATAAATAAAGGCCGTCATTTGATAAAAGGGTAACAAGAAAACGTGGAGAGGTTTTCAACACACCTTCAGAGTTTCTTTGAAGATGAAAGGGAGGACGAGAGAGAGAGAGAGAGAGAGAGAGAGAGAGAGAGAGAGAGAGAGAGAGAGAGAGAGAGAGAGAGAGAGAGAGAGAGAGAGAGAGAGAGAGAATATAATGGAAGGAATAAGAAATGACAAAAGGCAGGAAAGTTGGTAGGAGAAAGAGAGAAAGGAGAGACTGTAATAAGAAGAGAAAGGGGGGACAGGACAAGGAAAAAAATTAGAGTATAATTATATAGAAGGGAAATAGCAACAGTGTGAAAGAAAAGTAGGAAGAGTAAAGAAGGGGGAAAGAAGTGGAGGAAGAGAACGAGGAAGTAGGCTATGAGGAATTTGGAGGGGAGAGTAGAGGAAAAGAGGAGATGGGAAGAGGAAGGGAAAAAAAAGAAGATGGTGGGAAAGGAGGAGAGGGGAGAGGAAGGGGAAGAAGAAGAAAGTGATGGGAAAGGAGGAAAGGAGAAGAGGAAAGGGAAGAAGAAGAAGGTGGTGGGAAAGGAGGAGAGGGGAAGAGGAAGGGGAAAAGAAGAAGATGGTGGGAAAGGAGGAGAGGGGAAGAAGAAACAGGTGGTGGGAAAGGAGGAGAGGGGAAGAGGAAGGGGAAGAAGAAGAAGGTGATAGGAAAGGAGAGGGGAAGAGGAAGGGAAGAAGAAACAGGTGGTGGGAAAGGAAGAGAGGGAAAGGAAGGGGAAGAAGAAACAGGTGGCGGGAAAGGAAGAGAGGGAAAAGGAAGGAAGAAGATGATGGTGGTAGGAAAGGAGGAAGGGGAAGAAGAAACAGGTGGTGGGAAAGGAGGAGAGGGGATGAGGGAGGGAAAGAAGAAGATAGTGGTGGTCATCATTAGCTTCACGAGGGACCAGTTACCCTTTACCCCTCTATTCCCTTAGGTATTATCCCCCTTTGGACCAATCATATATACATTAATAGCAGAGAAGGAGGAGGGGGAAAGAGAGAGGAAGACGAGCAAGTAGAACAGGAAGATTACAAAGGATTCCAAAGGATGTACAAACAGCAATAACTTATTATTATGAGGTAAATAATAGTAAAGTAGAAGGAGGTGATAAAAGAGGAAGAGAAGGAGGAGGGAATGTAGGAGGTGAAAAACAAGTAGGAAATATAAAGGAAATGTGAAAAAAAGGAATACAGAGGGACAGGAAAACCAACCGAGGATCTGTCAATCAGGTTTGGACACGTAGTTGGTTCACACTTCACGTGGTCACGTTCGATCCTCGCCCCTGTGGATCCTCTCATTTCCTAGACGGATTTGATACTAGTGTGTGTGTGTGTGTGTGTGTGTGTGATTTTGGAATATGTTGCAGTCTTGTATACACACCAGTTCTCCAATAGAATCGAAAGAGATAACCACCCGAACAGCATATAAAAAATTAATAATAGCAGTTCATCTCAAAATGCATTTACATTAACAAAAATGATCTTGGCAATGGTTACTAATGAATGGATTTTATTCCCTTTCTTTCTTTCCTTCATTCTTTCTCTTATTGTATTTATTTATTTATTTATTTTTTACTCACAATCGAATTTTTGAGCCGAGTGTCCCTATAGGAGGACTTCAAAACCATGGATGGACACTGCCTGACCCTTACTTACACCACGGTCATTTACTCAAGAGGCGGCACTTTTCTCCAGCATCTGTCCATTTTTCTTGTCTGAGGGAAACATTGTGTGTACGTCTAAGGGTCATCATTTATTCAAGTCATCCTGCAAACAACAACGTCTTGAATCTTAACCAATAGTCCCGAGTTAATCCTAGATGATATAAAAATACACAAGAAAATCCCATTCGTCTAAGAGTTAAAGTTAGAAGTTAGTACCTATACTTCTTAACTTAGGTCCATAGATATATTGGAATCCTGTCTAAGTATTCATGATCATACATACATATTTTCATGTTAGCATTCTGTCTAAGTATTCATGATCACAGACCTTTTTGTTTGCATTCTGTCTAAGTATTCATAATCATGTTTACATAACTTTATGTTGATATTATCTCTAAGAATTTATGATCATTTATATGTGTCATTAAATTTACATCCTGTCCAAGTATTCATAATCATGTATACAGACAGACCTTCATGCTAGCATCTTGTCTAAGTATTCATCATCATGTATACATTCCTTCATGTTGGCATTCTGTCTATGTATTTATAATCATGTAAAGTTGTAAACAGACCTTTATATTATAAGACACTTAATTACACACACGTAACCAATCTTGATGACAACACCACTATCCATTCCCAGTACGCTCCACAAGGCACCATGCATTTACATTTAAGGCGAGATTATCTTTTAAGGGGATGCGGGAATAGGGGAACAGGCTTGGGGGGGGGGGGGTTAAGGGGGGTGCGGGGGGTTTTAGGGGGTGCGGGGGGTTTTGGGGGGTGCGGGGGTTGCGGGAGTAAGGGGACAGGCTTGGGGGGGTTAGGGTGCGGGGGGTTTTGGGGGGTGCGGGAGTAAGGGCACAGGCTTTGGGGGGGGGGGGTTAGAGGGGTGCGAGAATAGGAGACAGGCTTTCTACCCACCCCAAGCCTGTCCCCCTATTCCCGCACCCCCTTAAGGTAATTGGAGGGCTAGCGTATCCTCCAAACTGTGCCGGGGAAACAGACGGTCCTAATGTTACTAGTAGAGAGTTTTTGTTTCGTGACATAGTTTGGAGGAATCACCAGCCCTCCAATATCATGTATGGGTATGTTGTAGCCTATATATCTCATTGATCCTCTTCATTACCAATATTGTAGTTGTGTAGGTGTCTCTCTGTCTGTCTGTCTGTCTGTCTGTTTACTTTTCTGTCTGTATGTATATGTCTGTCAGTCTTTCTCTCTGTCTGTTTATCTGCCTCAATCTATATCACATACGTATTCTCACAAATTCTCTCTCTCTCTCTCTCTCTCTCTCTCTCTCTCTCTCTCTCTCTCTCTCTCTCTCAAGATAAGTTCCTCCTACCGCCACAAGCTCCTTATCTCTCCTCCCCACCCTCCCTCGTCAACATCCCTCTCCTCTCCTTACTCACTCACCCCCTCCCTCCCATGCACATTCTCGAAGGGAAGGAGGGAGGAAGATATTGAAGAAAAGAATTAAGCAAGGAGAAAAGAAAGTAAGTAAGTAAGAAGAGGTGGAGGAAGATAAAGTAGAGAATGGAAACTGAGAGAGAAAGGAAGAATATTTGAGAGGGCAGAAGGGAGGGAGGGAGGGAGAGAAAGGGAGAGAGAATGAAGGGGATGATTAGAGAAGGGAAAGAAATG
>JAWQEG010003453.1:0-39783 GCA_033782935.1 Petrolisthes cinctipes | reverse complement strand
GTGTGCAATAATAATATCAATAATAAATCACGGTTTATGTACAGTATGTGTGTGTGTGTGTGTGTGTGTGTGTGTGTGTGTGTATTTTAAGGGGCTAGTATTCTTTGTGTGTGTGTTTCTATATGCCTGTGTGTTTGTGTGAGTTTGAGTGATTTGTGTTATGTGCGTGTGTGTGTGGTCTGTGTTCAATGTGCACCTGTGTGTGATGTGTGATGCATGTGAGTGTCTTTGTGTGTCCAGTATGTGTGTATGTGTTGGGTGCCTTTGTGTGTGTATGTGTTTGAGTCTGCGCGTGTGTGTGTATGTGTGTGAGAGAGAGAGAAGAGGGAGGAAGGCAAGGGGAGACAGGTAGGTAGGTAGAGAGAGGGAGGAAGAGAGAGAGAAAGAGAGAGTGAGAGAGAGTAAAGGGGGGGATGGAGGGACAGAAACAGGAGACGGGAGAGACTAGGAAAGGGGTAACAGTGGGGGGGGGGGAAGAAAAGAGAGGTCGCAACCCCCACCAAGCCCTACTGATGAATGAATGAAGCGTGGGTGAGATAGAGAGCAGGGAGGGGGGAGGAACGGAAGAAGAGCAGGAAAGGGGGTGGCCGCGCCCTCAACAGCGCCTGCGTCAGGGGGCCGATCACGCAGGAAGCAAAGATAAATAAACATCTACTATATTATCCATTACCACCCTAAACACGAACCAGGGATGAATTTTACAGCATCTACTTGTTGTTTTGGGTAATATATTGTTGGTATAGTAACACCAGCTGTCATTAGAGGATTTATATTAGGTGTATAGGAGATATTTAGTCAGACAGGAAGAACGGGGGGCGTGTCCGAGTTTGCGTACGGAAGCTTGGGGGGGACCGGAAGTGGCGAGGGGGCAAGGGGGGGTTTAGAGAGCACGAGTGGCTGATTTAACATGCCGGGACCCCACGCTGACACCACAGTCGCAAGTGAGCGGCGCTGGTAAGAGGCAGGCACTCCCCAGCACTCACTTGTATCCCACTCTCCCTCACTCACTCACTCACCAAGGCACATCCAGCTTCAACGTGAGTTTCACCAGAGCTTCCGTCTGTTCTGTCTTGAAAGGTGAGTGTCGGGGAAGTTGTTGTTGTTGTTATTAGTGTTGTAGAGTCAAGCTGTTCCTAAGATTCATTCCAGAAAACACAAGCCTTTATCTAAGTAACTTATATCTTCAGCCAACTAACATACTTTAAAAATAATGTAAGGGCTAAAACCTTGACAAAATTGAATTGCAAATTGGAAGTCCATCTAATTCAAGATATTAACATTTGTGAGAGAAATTGTGTCTCCTGGAATGATATGTATGTCGTGTTTTTATATTTTTTTTATGATGTTCAAAGTGATTGTGTTCTGTTATCAAGGTGTTTAATAGTGGCAGTGTCATAGTAGACATATGACCTCATACAGTGAACTGTAGTGTAATGATGTACTACTCTGTGCATTTCTATAAGGTGAGTTAAGTGTCAGTGTTGAGTCCAAAATTAATGTTCCCTTATCACCATTCCCTCATTCACTTCCCATGCTTCTTCTTCTGTGTATCTTTTGTTCGTCTGCTTGTGCGAAGGGCAGTCACGACTTGTTGTCAGGCTCAAGCAAAGATGTATAATACAGTGATATCAATTAAATATTTTACTGGGTGGGGGTTAGTCTTTGGAAATAGTAATAAGCAACTCGAATTGAAGACGAACCGAACCCACAACTCGTCACTCGTTGCTGGAAAAGTGGAGAGTTCATCGTAAGTTTAGTCTTTCCTAATGAGAACTTCGAAGAGTTAGCACGTTCAGAAACCTTCACTAAGCAGTTCCACCTACCGTCAGTCTTATAAGAGCCACACTCATATATAAATTGGTATCCTTAGTGAAACGCAGTATTGCAGCACTATACTCATATACACGTCTGAACAATTGCAAAGATCAGACATATTACAGTGATAGGAAATATCTCTCTACACACACACATCAACACACTTTACTTGAATCAATCATGATACACCTATCACGAAAGCATCATTGGTCATCAGGTACAAACACTAAGACATCAGACAAGTGACAGCAAACGTTACATTACAGTATATACACACACACGCTCCAACAGGCACAGAGTTCCACGTGGAGTTGTTTGAACCCACACCCACGCTCCCTGGTCTGACTCACAACGCTCCCCTCTAACCCACTACTTAGACTTGCCGTATTGTCTTTGTGATTTCCCTAATATTTTCTGAAACAAGTTAACTCCTTGGTTCGTATACTACTGCAAATGAGACACACTACTTTGTTAATATCTGAACATACTAACGTTACATTACTGATAAACTGCTGCTGCTGCTGGTGGTATTGTGACCAATTATTACTACAGTATAGAGACGATGGGAAAGTAACAAGCTGACAAAAATGAATCACGTATTTATATCCATAATTGTGGTTCATATCAAACCTTTTACTTAGAGGACAAAGTATAACATGAATTCTATCTCAGCATTAGTGGATAATTACAGTCACATTAACATTCGAAGGGAGTTATAAGAACAGTTCTAAATCACCCTATTCATATGTCCTATATTATTATTATTATTATTATTATTAAAATAGACCAGAGTCACAAAGCTGGGAGACCCCAGCCCCATGAATGCCTATATTTGACATTGGTTGGAGGGTATAACAGGTAGTGCAGAATGAGACAGATATCAGTGTCTACCTTGAGTATCCGAACATGGTCACATTGCTACATGAATTAAATAATGTATCTGTAACACATTCGTTGCAATAGAGTCAAAGCTTTAGTTATCAATATACAGGTTACCAATTAGAAAATTCCGAGCTGTGTTTGTACCGATTTTATACAATATATGTTAAGTACAAATTGGAATGTTTATGAACATGAATATACACTTAGCTTTATTTTATCAGTTCTCAAACACACACACACACACACACACACACACACACACACACACACACACACACACACACAAACACACACACTCTCTCTCTCTCTCTCTCTCTCTCTCTCCCTTACACACACACACACACACACACACACACACACACACACACACACACACTCTCTCTCTCTCTCTCTCTCTCTCTCTCTCTCTCTCTCTCACTCTCTCTCTCCCCTCACACACACACACACACACACACACACACACACACACACACACCACACACACACACACACACCCCTTCCCCTAATCTACTTATCAGCCCGACCTACCTCCCTCACCTCGCCCCCAAATCTTCTCTCAAAATCTTCCAATACTCCTTCCTCTCCACACACTCACTTTTCCACATCACATAGATCCCTCACACACACCCTTTGCTCCTTCCACACCTTACCCACCTTTCTATTCCACTCAGATTCTCCCTACAGTAATCCCCTATTCAGTCCTCTCCCAATTCCTTCCCCTCACAACTCCCTAATCTGTCTCTCACGTTATCCCTGTCTGTCTGTCTCCACTTCTCTCACCACTTCCTCTGATCCCACTTCGACCCCACATCCCTCTCTGTCCCTCTCCTTTCCTCGTCGTCCTCTCTTCCCTACCAAGCCAGACAACTACCAACATCCCGTCTCTCTCTCTCTCTCTCTCTCTCTCTCTCTCTCTCTCTCTCTCTCTCTCTCTCTCTCTCTCTCTCTCTCTCTCTCTCTCTCTCAGTCTGCCAGCATCCTCTCTTTCTAACCTACATAACCCCCCAGCCCAACTCTCTCTCTCTCTCTCTCTCTCTGTCTGCTAGCATCCTCTCTTTCTAACCTACATAACCCCCAGCCCAACTCTCTCTCTCTCTCTCTCTCTTCTCTCTCTCTCTCTCTCTCTCTCTCTCTCCTCTCTCTCTCTCTCTATGTATTATCACTCAACCCACATGTACACAATATTACTTTCAATTCTTTTCAATCCTTATCCTCTAAAAGTCGAAGTAGTTGTTCTATATATGCACACACAGTATATAATATTTAAGGTTAACAAACTCTACGGTAGGCAAAAATGTATTAAAGCAAACATGAACAAATACACACTTACCTACATACGCTGCACTCACCTCCCCCTCCCCCCCCTTACCCACATATGAGGAACGCCCCCCTCACAACCCATCCACATAATGTTGCACCCAAACCAAGCAAGCACACACACACACATTATGTTGTACCTTCATTCACACATCCATAATTATCCCATCCACATCCACCCACACCCACTAGTTGTACCACCACCCTCACCCACATAGTTTACCCCCCATCCACATAATGTAACAAGGCAAGAAGGAGGAAGGTCGACTATGAGGAAGGTAGAGAGAAAGGAAGGTAGTGAGGAAAGAAGGAAGGCAGACAGTGAGGAAGGGAGGTAGGCATGAAAAGACAGAGGGAGGAATGAAGGTAGAGAGAGAGGGAGGAAGGAAGGTAGAGAGGGAGGAAGGAAGGGAGAAAGGGGAAGGAAGATAGGGAGATAGAAAGGAAGGTAGACAGTGAGGAAGGTAGAGAAGGAGGAGGTAGCTCGGAGAGAGGAAGGGAGGTAGGTAGAGAGGAAGGAAGGTAGGTAAAGAGGTAGGATGGAAGAGAGAGAGGAAGGAAGGAAGGAAGGAAGGAAGGAAGTAAGGTAAGGAGGAAGGGAGAGAGAGAGGTAGGAAGGAAGAGAGAGAGGAAGAATGGGAGAGAGGAAGAATGGGAGAGAGGGAGGAAGGAATGGGAGGGAGGGAGGCAGGAAGGGAGGGAGGAAGGGAGGGAGAGAGGTAGGAAGGAAGAGAGAGAGGAAGGAAGGAGGAAGGAGAGGATGGGAGGGAAGAAGGGAGGACAGAGAGTGAGGAAAGAAGGGAGAGAGAGAAGAAGAAGGAAGGTAGAGAGGAAGGAAGGAGGACAGAGAGGAAGGAAGGAGGACAGAGAGTGAGGAAGGAAGGGAGAGAGAGAGAGGAAGGAAGGGAGAGAGAGAGGAAGGAAGGGAGAGAGAGAGGAAGGACGGAAGAGAGAGAGGAAGGACGGGAGAGAGAGAGGAAGGACGGGAGAGAGGGAGAAAGGACAAGAGAGAGTGAGGAAGGAAAGGAGAGGGGTAGGATGGGGAAGAGAGCACCACCTTTCATTGATTTTTCCTAAAGGTGAGATGATGGTTCACAGGTTTTGCTTAGTAACGCCACCTGTTGCCGTCCTATACCTTATGTGGCGCCTGTGTCGACCAGTCCTGTCCACTCCCTCTCTCTCTTCATGACCTTTATTCCTACCCTGATTCCTGTGTGTCCTGTATTCCCTTCCTTGTTTGTTGTCCTGTGTGTGTTTGTGTGTGTGTCTCTCTCTCTCTCTCTCTCTCTCTCTCATCTCTCTCCTCTCTCTCTCTCTCTCTCTCCTCTCTCTCTCTCTCTCTCTCTCTCTCTGTACTGCTGCTTGCCTACCTTTCCCACATATCCCAGCCCCCTCCCCCCTCCTTCTCCATGTCCTATTTTGCCCCCCCCCTCCCTCCCTACTGCCCCCTCTCTCCCTGACCTACATTATATCACAGTTTACCCTACATCTCCACTCCCTCCCCTCCCTCCTTTTGTCCTGTCCCCGCTCACCTTCTCTCTGTGCCTCCCCCCCCACCCCCCCTTCCCAACTCCTCCCACCTAATCCCTCTCCATGTCCCATTTCCCAGCGTCCCATCCTTTCTTTCTTTCTCCTGTGCAAGCTTCCATATCCAAGAAAATTATCAGAATCTTCATCCAGCGAAAATTTAGACATTCCTGATGAACATACAAAGGAACCAGAATGTAAATACACTCATTGACATACAATCACTGATCATAAAATCTAGCCCTACTGAGTCGAAGCCCGAGATCTGAAGCACGGGTGATTTCTGGACGACAGCCCACCCAAACCATCACGAGAACACCCCCCCCCCCACAACACACACACATCTCGAACCAATGTAGGCTTTGATTGGGCACCCTGTCGTCCAGAAACCGCTTGCTTCAGATTTCGGGCTTCGACTCTGTTTGGCTAGATTTGATGGTCAGCGAAGTGTACACTCGCAATCCAAAATTTTTATCCACGTCTTGTTGAAGTTTCGAATAATTTAACATACTAGTGAACCAATTACAACGCTTATCTTGTTTCAATTTTGCCTGAACTCGCTTAATACTCGATTAGGCTGTTCGAAGCAAGCCTGGATACATATTTTGGATTACGAGTGTACCTAAGTTGGTGAGCCTTCACATATCAAAGAAGTAGGTGATACCAAGATATACTAACTGACTACCTATGACCTTCCGTCCCCAGCAACAAATATAATTATGGACTCTTACAACTCGGGTACAGGCCAACACAACAATAGATCCTTTCACCTTCACGTCTGATTTGCACTAATTAGCTTATTAACGGACCAAAGGGTACAGACTGACTCCCAGGTATATTTTGATGTTTGCTAATTTGGGCACCTCTCATTCAAGACTTAGCTGGAGATAGCAATAAGGTCATTAATCCTTACAAACACCGCTAATTGCCAGTTAGTGGTCATAATTAGTGATGTATGTATGTATGAGTATATCAACTGTGAGGGATCGTTAACCCTTCAAACAATGTCTGTCTGTATGTTATTTACTTATTTCCCTAACTAACACCAGTTGATGCTACTTCATATATTGTACAAATATCAGGAACTGCTATAATGTCACACAGAAACAATAACAAAAGTTTCACGAACCAAAATATTTAAATGTCAACATCAAACCAAACACAAAGGAGCAAAGTTGACAAGAGGTTTAGTGACTCCTGTTCTCGTCAGATGTTTTGTGTTCTGAGACAGGATGGGCCTGGGTGAACATTATTGAGAGTGAAGAGAAACCTAATTTTTTAAGGGGGTATAATAGCACATTGTTTTGGGTGGTAACTCTGGAGCAAAATGATTCCTCCAAACTATTCCAGGCAACAGGATACCATTATTATTCTTCATGTGGGTGTGTTTCCTGGCATACTTTGGAGGAATCAAGGCACTCCAATCTTTCAAAAGTATACTACCCCCTCAAAGCCAAACAATAAAGCCATTATAGTTTACCTTGTTGTGAAGATTGCATTGTCTGTGTTCCTAGAGACAATAACGTGGGCCTTTTGTCTGAGGAGGCCCCACCATTTTCATATCCTCATATTGTTACGTACAAGTAAATTGAATAATAAATTACACATGAAACATAACGCAGACCAAAGCTAATTTGAATTTATTTGGATACAAAGAATTGCCGTAATAAAATACAAAAGCTTTTTTATTTCAATAAGCTGAATTCAATGAAACAATAAAATGTGGACACTTTGTAGTTCCTAAAAGTTATTATATTTGACAATGGAATGGTGAATGAGTTTTGCCCCTGTGACACAAGGGAACAAGACCAACCAAACCAATATATAACTGTGAGCTTGTACAATCTATCGTAGCATTCATTTTGTGATCCAGACAGCCTATCAGACTACCTTGAAGACCAATTTTCATGTTCAATATAGTAAAATAAATATATGTGGTGGAAAAATTGGAAGGAAGGCCACCAGCTATTTATCCATCTATGCCTGATAATGAAATGTTAGTTTATTTCCTGGGATAAATTACGGGAATCAAGATCATTCAGTTTGATCACAACCGAACATCTCCTAAAAAAATTAATTCAATGTAGTAATGAGTATTGTGGTGGTGAAATTTGGCACTTAGTCCATTGTTTCCCCCAATACCGAGTGTCAGGGAATGAACAGCACTCTGCCAAAACTTTATAACATTTAGTGACGTCACATCGTTCACTTGCAAATCAAATGAATTTTTGTTATTGCATCGTGATTGAAGTGATTGGTTTCTTGATACGAGTGATTGGTTTGTATGAGGGATGATATATTGCCTTCCTCTTCCTACTTCCTTGTTTACTAATATGATAATAACTAATATGACATCCACATTAATTAATCCTACATTATATCTACCCATTACACTATAAAAATATTCATTATTAATTATGATTTCACTAATTAGCATAAAGAAAGAAACGATACAGCATCATTGTAACGGAGTACACACACACACACACACACACACACACACACACACACACACACACACACACACACACACACACACACACACCATTAAAAAAATCACGACCCCGTTTTGATAGCAATATCCAGGATGCAACAAAATAATTACTCAAAACTATGTGGGGGTGAAAAAATGTGTGCGGTATTACAACATTGCCTCGCCCACCACATTAATTAAAGCAGAACATAGCAAGGCTCCTCTCTCTCTCTCCATAACACTGTTGGTCACGGAGTCTGCTCACGCGCACACTCACTAAACTTGGGATACATTTTATGCTTTTTATAATGTTTACATGTTGGATAATATAAGCCTTATGCTTTAATGATACTACTACTACTGCTACTACTACTACTACTACTACTACTACTACTACTAATAATAATAATAATAATAATAATAATAATAATGATGATGATAATGATGATAATAATGATGATGATGATGATAACAATAATAATAATAATAATAATAATAATAAAAATATAAACAAATAATCCAAATCATCATCATCATCAATAAAAAAATTACGTAAGCATTCTTTCCACTAACAAGAACTACAGGAATAATTTAAGAGAGTAAAGTAACAAAAACACTGGTCCGAAGAATTGAACAAACTCTCTCTCTCCCTTCTCTCTCTCTCTCTCTCTCTCTCTCTCTCTCTCTCTCTCTCTCTCTCTCTTCTCTCTCTCTCTCTCTCTCTCTCTCTCTCTCTCTCTCTCTCTCTCTCTCTCTCTCTCACACACACACACACACACGCCACTCACTCCTCAATAATTCCTGGTTACGTCTGACTGTCAGTCGTGGGGTGCATATCAGAGACAGGTCACCATTTTCACTCAGGGTAGCAAGTTAGTTTCTTACTCATTGTTACTTCCACCACTGAGATAGATATGGTGGATAAGGAGAGAGTGTAGTGTTAAAGACATACAAAGAAATGGAAGCTAATCCAGATATGACCTCAGGAAGAGATTTAAAGGTAGGAAAAAAAGCTAGAGGTAAAAATAGAGCCCAAGAGGTCAGTCCAGATATATCCTCAGAAATATGTGTGTTGGTAGGAAGGAAAGCCAGAGGTAAAGAAAGATTCCAAGACAGAAATAGCTCACTCGTACGGAGACACACACACCGATAGAGGGAAAATATACACGCAGAAAAGGAGGAGGGAAGAAGAGGCGATCCCAAGACCACTAAGTCTTTTGAAGTATTAACACCACTGACACACACACCACGTCAGATTTAAACATACGTCAAACTGAGACCTGTGCCTCCTCAACAGCATTAGTGAGCTGCCCTATCACAGGCTCAAGTTCTCTTTCTCTCTTCTCTCTCTCTCTCTCTCTCTCTCTCTCTCTCTCTCTCTCTCTCTCTCTCTCTCTCTCTCTCTCTCTCTCTCTCTCTCTCTCTCTCTCTCTGAGGCTTGAACTGCTAACCATTCTAAGTGTAGCGTGGGTTTAATACCGTCTTTGTTAGTCAGGTACATATTTCAGCTATATAAACAGATTTATTAACAGTAAAACTATTAAATATTGTAAAACAAATCAGATACATGTCACAGAATGATATTGATTTATGCAGACATAATATTAGTTATAACTAAAGTCTTTGTATGCTTTGCCGTTCAGAAAAGTTACTATTGGTTCAATCAATCATTCACGCTTATGTGTGGAAAAAGGTAAATAAATGAAATAAATATATTCATTATATACTAAATAAATCCATTCTATGCAGCCAATAATAAATTTGCATTTTCTCTCTTCTCACCATTTCAGATCTGCAGCATTAACCAAACACACTACAGATTGTCAGCGAACTAGACAGCAACCCAAATAACAGTACCCACGAGAACCAACGAGAGGTCAAGATACCCAACCACAATCATGTACCGGGCGGCCCCAGCCTTACTCTTACTATTACTGCTACCTCTGCTCCACCAAGGTAAGTGTCATCAAATACAAAGTCTGCATATCCTATGTTTTCTAGGTGGGAAAGCTTGGATCGCCCAGCATTTGTCAGTCTGCTGTGAAAGTCTACGGACATCTCTACCCACGTTTACATATCTTTTAATTACGGTTTCAGTGGACTTAAGCAGACAACAGCAATGCAAGGAAAGAAGCTGACCATGACAAACTCCAATTTAACTGCAACTGACGACACTAACAGAAGTGCTTCCCCAGACAGGACTATTATTATTATTATTATTATTTTTATCCTTTACTCCAAGATCACTCCAAATTCAACTCATCGCAGGTGGAACAAACAAGTTACACCCGTGACGAGAATCATCTTGGTGTGTCATGTACCAGTCGACCCGTTCACCACATGAGCAACAACCTTTCCATCTACTTTAACCTTTAGACTTTCATTTTTCATATATATTTTTTGTTCTGTTTTAGGCCACAGGGGTCTTATGCCGTTACCTTCTTCAAAGCTTCAAAGGCCCTGGGTGGACACAGCCTCTCTGTTCTCAAGTGACTCACTAACACATCAACTTTTCTTTACGGTCACAGACAGACACGCCTTTTGGGAAGGATTCTTTACTGGTGACGATCAGCTACTGATTCTTCCGAGACAGTAATGGGTTTATTTTTTCAACATCTTCAGTTCCTACTGTTTTGTTTATTTAATGTTTCGCTTATGCTTTTTTTTTTAGCTGGAAAAATCATTTTCCCAAGATGACTAGACTGAATTGGACCTCGGACGGAAAAACTTTACCTACTAACAGCAAGACTCTTTTTACAAGCAGGCCACGACAACTGAATCACACTAAGGCACACCTTTCCAAACCCCACTTATAATATCAAGACATAATACATAATCAGTTAATATTCCACGTATTAGAATAATTAACTTAATTCGTTCTCTGGTCATTAGTCATATTACTTTAGTGAATTCTGGAATCAACTTATCGTTAATGTCTGATTAAGGTATGTCTAATACGATGCCAAAGAGACTATTTAATTAAGGCTGGAATTTCTTTGGTCTGGTATTGATGGTGTTTGGTCAGCTGTGTCTTCGAGTGTCTCAGTGAATGACTCAAGACAACCTCAAGGAGAATTGGAGGGTCACACACCAGATGCAGATTATCGGATAATTATTTCTTGCTCCTGTATGACGACGTGAAATCTCTCCGAGGAATCAGATCTCACTCATAAATATCAAAACACTACTTGAGTTAAATCAAACACTCTTATCTTTGCTACAGATATAATAGCAGGAGCTGGAACTACCACTGACTTGAATGCTAATACGTCCAAATAGAAAACTAGCAAAACCTTACAACTTACTTATATTTCTTTTGAACCACAGACAGAAGCCGAATCAGCGATAGAGATTTTTGTAAGCCTGAAAACATATATGGAAGCACATGTTTCCATAAGTCTTTAATGGAGGCGTCGTTTGAATAACCAATTCTCATAATTTTCTGATCCTAGATAAACGAATTACTTAAGCAGACGATAGCAGTGGAGAGAAAAGATCAAGGAAGCTGACCGCACCTTTAAAACAAACTAACTGAATAACTAACTAAATATTTAGTCGATGTTCTCAGCAGGTAAACATGAACAAAGCGAACACAGTAACAGCAGCAGATAGCGACCAACAACAACAAAAAGGAAATAAAAATAATAACGTTCGATTATGTTCCCCAGAGAATCATTGCCAGGAGGGAGAGAAGGAGGAAGAAGAAAAAATCGAGAATATAAAATAATAAGAGAGTGAAACGAAGAGATGTAAAGGGGAGGAGATGGAGGTGTGGAACTCTCACCTTTACCCCTTCACTCACTACACTAAAGGTGGTGAGAAGGGCTGGGAAAAACACGTCCCGTTGATTTACTGTAAGCTCACCCTCACCTTTCATTCCCACACCGATAGACACCCTTTAAGGTTTTCCTCGGGTGTAAAGGTGTTGGAGTGAACGGTGAAGTGTTTGTGCGTGTGTGTGTGTGTGTGTGTAGGTAGTACGTATTACGGAAAACGTGTGTGTGTGTGTTCAGTGTGTGTGGTGCTTTAAGGGGATGGATGAATGGTTGGTTGGTCTGTTGTCGGTGAATAGAAGAGCTCCTGATTCCTCCAAACTTTGCCAACTTGGAAAAACCCGAAAACCCGATCTTGTACTCGTATATACTGAGGCATTAGTCTGTTTCCTGGCATAGTTTGGAGGCACCAGTAGCATTCCAGTTTGCTGACAACAGAGTGCCTCCCTAACTCTCAGGCTCATCACTCGGGATTGGAACAAATGAAAGGTTCCGACTGACAAAGATGACTTCAATTCAGGTCAGGCAAATATAAACCGCCTGGGGTATGAATCTTATATACAGAAAATATTATGATGCATCCCAAATATATATACGTCATCTGAGCCTGAGAGTGTCACCAAGTCTCAAAGTTTTACCTCTCCCCAGATGACCAGTTTAGCAATGTCTAAACAGAAGGAGGTGTGGCTGTGGAAGAAAGAGACGGCTGGTTCTAAGACGGTTTAAGAACTACATTTATCAATACAACAGTACTTATTAAAAAAAAAAAAAGGCTCCCATTTAAATCATATTCACTCCATGTCTTCGTTTCTCACCAGATAACCAGATACGATGGAAGTAATGGGTAAATAACACTGCAATATAATGAAGCCGTACTAAAGCTTATCTAACTATATCACTCTTCTGTTTCATCACATACAGCTGACATGGAATACTAATGGAGTTGTATTGTAACTCCAACATAACAAATTGACAAAGTTCTCAGATGGATTCCTTACCCAAACTCACTGAGGCTGACTGGCTGGCCGAACTGGAGGTAAGGTGAATCTTTTGAGACACTAATTCGACTCCTTTCCATCCACTTTTGGCTTCACTGCTGAGGACATAATATTATACACACACGTTACAGAGCTCTGCATTCGAAGGTGCATGCCATGAAGACGAGAGATATTCCATACTAATAATAATAATAATAATAATAATATCAATACCCAAACTCTATGCAGTCTAAAAATTCTTACATTCATCTTTTTCTTTTCCATTCACAAACAAGTTGTAAAGTAACAGCAGGATGGTCGTATCGAGGTGCTGTATAAATATCTACAACTTTATTCATTTACATCTTTAACGCTTCTTCTATTCATCTATTTATATATCTGAACCAAATGTAAGTTTTCTCGCCTCTTCTCAGAATATAGGGTGGTAGAGCGAATACCTGCCAGCGAATGGATTAAGTTGTACAAGCATTTTGATATTTACGATTCCAGTGAAGTACAGTTTATACCATTTGGAATATATTTGCATTAAGATGGAGTATTTTGTACATGCCCCCGCGCGCTCGTGTGTGTGTGTGTGTGTGTGTGTGTGTGTGTGTGTGTGTGTGTACAAGGGATCATCTCGACCAGTGGTAAAAGTAATGTTGATATTGTGGCTCCTGATAATCCCTATTTTCTGGAATTGCCGGAGGATTGGTTTTTCCTCGCCTCATCGTCTATATGTTCAAAGGTTAAGCCGGACTGATACTGACAAACTAGGTTACACAACATCATACTAAAAATATCTTAAGCCCCTGTAATGTGTAAAATTCCCATACCCTCTAGGATGCAAAATAATATATATAAAAAAAAAAATATGATATAGGCTACTCACTCTTTCCTCGTCGTTCTCTTCATTCGTGAGTCGACTCATTTATATTTATTTTCTAATAGTGATGACAGATACCTTTAACTTTAGCTACAACGTTACAAATCATTCATGTTTGGTTTGTTGTTGTGTTCATGTGATTCTTCTGTTCCTCCTTGATCGTCCTCAGCTTTTCTTTCTCTTCCCTTTTAACTTTAGAAATAATTCATGTTTTGGTTTGTTGTTGTTGTTCATGTGTTTCGTCTTCTTCTTCATTGAATCCCTCACTCACTCCTGTGGATCTTTCCTTCTTGATCATCCTCAGCTTCTCTCTCTTCCCTTTAAGTCCTTGGAGTAATTATTTTTCCTTCAACACAACCTTTCCACCACGAGTAAAACATTCAGACAAAGTAGTTAAACCGTCTCCTGGTCCCAGATGTTGTTGTTGTTGTTTTGGTGGTAACATTTTTCAGAGACAACTCAGCGTTTATTTATGACAGACACGAATGACCTATAAACTTCAAGTATGATTCAGAATTACCACAAGACCGACATACACACAGCATTAGGTACTGGTAACATGTTAATTAGTTCTTGTTAACACATCTATATTATAAACCATACACAACATCATTAGGAATAGTAAAGTAGTTGTAACATCACACACACAGAAATTAAAGAGAGGATGGAAGTTAATTCTATACTTATTGGCCGTTCAAAATTATTCTTATCTATAACATATTTTTATCAGATAACCTTACAGTACAACACTAATGTGACACTTGTAGCCAACTCTCCCTTTCCGTATACGTACAGGTTTCAGGTTGGTTTCCCCTCACCTAAACGTCTGAGCTCTTTCTCTCTTTGTTGTGCCCAATTTTTTTCTTTCGTTTCGTCCCCTGGTTGCTATTTAAGCTGCTCTAACTCCCTGGGTCGTCTTTCTCTCCCTTAGCCTCGTCCATCTCCCTCAAATTCTTCTCTGCATCTGTCTGTGTGTGTGTGTGTGTGTGTGTGTGTGTGTGTGTGTGTGTGTGTGTGTGTGTGTATGTGTGTGTGTGTGTGTGTGTGTGTGTGTGTGTGTGTGTCTGTCTCTGTCTGTCTGTCTCTCTCTTTCTCTCTATTCCCTTATCTTCACAGTAGGCTTAGTCTCTATCCCACACTTTATCCCCCATGAGTGTAAGTCCAGGAGCATCTGGGCTTAAAACTCATACACCGTAAACACACAACACAAAACATCAGGTATTGAATTAAAAATGACACCCAGGAGGAAAACAACAACAACAACAACAACACACACACACACACACACACACACACACACGTTTGTATAACCTTTAGTTTTGTTTGTTGATGTTGCTAGACAGAGTTATACAACCAGGTCGAGGCTTTACTTCTTTGTGGTACATTCCCTTGAAGGTGGTAGTAGTGGTGGTTGTGGTGGTGGTGTAGTAATGAACAATACAATCTCTAAACATACGAGTAGTTCAATAATTAATTAAGGAGGGAGAGTTTGCTACCCCTATATACTGCCTTTATTCTTATGTTTTTCTTAGTCTGGTAAAATGATAAATACTGCCACTTTAGCTACAAGTTACATTGACAGAAAGTCACAAAAGTATTTCAGAGAATCTTACCTTCCCTTTCTCTTTTTTATCTTTCCTATATATCTGTTTAACGTTATCATACCTCTCTTATTAACCTTCATTTGTAGCCTTATACACCTCCTCCTCCACCTCCTCCTCTTCTTCCTCCTCCTCTTCCTTCTCTCGTTTCTCCCTTTAATCTTTTCTTACGTCCTCCTTCCTCTTCGTACCCTCTCTCCGTCGTCTTCATCCTCATCTTCCGCCTTCCTCACCACCAAATTCACGCAACACCTGTCATTGCCTTTCCACCCGACCCGTTGAAATGTTGTCAGGCTGTCATGTTCGTTTTCCTCTCATCACGACGACCTTCCATTCCATTCACTCTATCTAATTCTTTTATGCCTGTCTTATCTCACTCGCTTATGAATGAATACCCTGCCTTCAAAACAACAACACTAACACACTTTATAATCAGTCTTTTCTAGCTTCTTCGTGACTGACTGACTTACTGACTGACTGACTTACTGAGTGACTGACTGACTGCCTTCCCAACAACATGACGCCAACCAAACCTGTCACTTTATATCCCTTTTCTTTTCTGCCTGTCTTGTCGCCCATTAGGTCCAGCGAGGAAACTTTGTCGACAAGTCCCCGTCACAGTGGGAGACTTTACTCTGATATTCATGTGACAGAAGAAAAAAAAAAATCAGAATAGTTTGACGACACATAGTATTCATCCACGTTCCCATGAAGGTATAATGAACGACGATATCCTTGGGTTGTACAAAGGGAACATTCGGTAGATCTGTTTCGTAACTCTGAGGTTAAGGGGGTAATTCATTTTTGTTACATTGGAGTGCCATGATTCCTTCAAAGTATGCCAGGAAACAGGACCAAATTAACAAAAATAATGGTGTTCTGTTGCTTGGAATAGTTTTGAGGAATCGGTTGCTCCAGATTTACCAACTTCCACCTTAAAGTTAATATATATAAGATGAACAGAATTCCCAGACAAATTCTAGCTTTACATTGATAATAAAATAGAGTAAAACTAAGCATAATAAAATGTATTAAGCGAAATGTATTAAGCGAAATAAATTCTTCGTATCTCGATAAATTTCTGTAAAACAAATATTTGACTACTGAGAATATTTCCTCGATGCATTTCCAATAATATTTATAAAAATTTGTCGCTGATTCCTTTGCTGCTTTCGCTTCCCTCATTCTTGATAAGACCAAACATGACACTAAGTCTTGGAAGATGTTTTCAAAATATATTCTTTCGTTTTCGTTAACACACACACACACACACACACACACACACACACACACACACACACACACACACACACACACACACACACATACATACACACACACACACACACACATACACACACACACACACACACACCATTGAATTCGTCAATAACGTTACATATCCGAAGGACACTCCCTGGTAACGATCGAATACCTGATTATACAACTATGTCACCTTCCGCACACACACACACACACACACACACACACACACACACACACACACACACACACACGTTTACTCTGGCAGACACTAATTGTTCACACACGCTGAAACTGAACCAACTCTTGCGATAATTGGGTCAAAAAAATAGAAAAAAAAAACACACCTGTAGACTGACACATGTGGACGTCGACTCACACGTCCCACTCCACTCTACTGTGCAAATTAACTCAACAATTTTCTCTGGTCTACCGTTCTGATACCGACAGATGTAGTTGGCAGACAGCAGCATTCTGGTGTAACTCTAGTATGTCCGAACACACACACATGCACACAATGATATCATACATATACAGTACACATACATATATTGCGTGTACACAATAGGAAATGTATGTATGTATGTATGTGTGTGTACCAGTGCAGAGGTAAACTGTACTGTAGATTGGAAACTTGAAACTGTGACATAATGTGTGTGTGTTGTGTCAGTGGTCAGGTTTTAAGGGGGTAGTTTGGTGTTTGTAAATATGGAGCAACTGAATCCTCCAAACTATTCCAAGCAACAGAACACCATTATTATTGTTAACCTGGACCTGTTTCCTGGCATACTCTGGGGGAATCAAGGCACTCCAATGTACCAAAAGGGAATTACCACCTTAAGGGGATTCTGTGAAAATGAAAAGTTTGATCAAAGGAATCTGGTGGGATGGTGAGAATGTAAGGTATTTGTTGTATGTAGGAGTCAGGGGTGTGAGAGGGGGGATAAAATCTTCACACACCAGGGTAGGACTTGCTTCATCACACCATACACTCGGGTCATCCTATATATCTTCTTTCACAAACTCTTATTTTTTATTTTGTTCCAGCGAATTTTCTCCGTTAATCACCAGAGTTTTCACTTCATATTAAAATGTCTTTGATGGGTTGTGAAGACCTACTACTACTACTACTGACTCGGTTATATATCCGTTGTATTTAATTTCATTCATCAAAGTACGAATAATTCAAGGGGAAAAAGTATGAGCTGGATTCTTTTCTAACTAGCCTACTCCTCTTCCTTGGTAGTGAGTGCGAAGTAACTTCCTACTTCCCTTCACGTTATATAATTCACCAAAATTACATAAACCTGGTGTAATGTTGCGGACAAATGAGCACACCAACCATGCAGGCAGCTTGTCACCACCTATCTCTTTCATTGGCAGCTTGTCACCACCTACAATAACTCTTTCATTACCACACTATTCACTTGGACTAAACATATTCATTCAGCGGAACTTCCCAAACTACATATCCAGACTAAACAAATATATTCAGCATTAATTTCCAAAGGCTGGAGGTTGTTTGTGAGGTGGTCAGTTTACCTGGCATCTGACACGGTGTCTTGCCCAGGAAAGGACAGACGCGAGTGTAGTTGAAAGGCTTTGTTTGATGTTTGTATTGGCAAGCCTAAAGTCGGACGTGGGTTTTCAATTCTACCTTAGTTCATGAATCGTTCTTATAAATTTATTTGGAAAAGTAATTCTATCATTTCATGTTCACATTCGGCACTTTCAATCTTATAGTTTTTTCTCTCTCTATTCATTTATCGATCTTTCTTTCTTCCATCAAGTTATCTATTATTCTCTTTACTCAATTTATCTTTTGTTTTCTCATTATCGTATCTGAGGCGTGGAACCCAAGATGACTCTCTCTCTCTCTCTCTCTCTCTCTCTCTCTCTCTCTCTCTCTCTCTCTCTCTCTCTCTCTCTCTCTGGATACCCGAGCCTCTCCTCCTTTACTTTACCTAATTAAAAGTTTGGCTCAGGGACTTTTGGGACAAGCCAGAGGGAGAGACTCTAGCTACCTGCCTGCCTGTGTCTGCCTGCCTGGGAGGAGGGACATGTATCTTGTTTTCCTTACCTCCTCGTCCTTCTACTGTTATTCCATTCTCTACTTCTTCATCCTCATCCTTATTTCTGTCTTCCCTTTCATCCTGCTGCTCTTCATTTTTCTCCTCCTTCTACTGTTATTCATTCTCTACTTTTTCTTCTTCATCCTCATCCTTAATTCTGTCTTCCCTTTCATCTTCCTGCTCTTCATTTTTCTCCTTCTTCTCCTTGTCTCCTCCTTCTACTGTTCTTCATTCTCAACTTCTTCTTCATCCTCATCCTTATTTCTGCCTTCCATTTCATCCTCCTGCTTTTCATTCACCTCCTTTTTCTCCTACTTTTATTATATATTTTCTCTTCTTCCTGTTTTTCATCCTCTCTTCATTTCTCTTCCTACTCCTTCTTCCCCTTCTATTATTCTTTCTTCTCTTTCTCATTTTCATCACAACCACCATTCTCTTCATACTCCTCCTGCTCCTTCTCTCTCCTCTCCTCATTTTCTTTCTCCTCCTCCTGCTCCTTCTCTTTCTCTCCCTTCTCCTCATTTTCTTCCTCTTCCTCCATGCTCCTTCTCTTTCTCTCCCCTCTCCTCATTTTCCTCCTCCTCCTGCTCCTTCTCTTTCTCTCCCCTCTCCTCATTTTCTTCCTCCTCCTTCTCATACAAGAATGCACGCAGCGCTGAAAACAAAAGCGAGAGAGACGAGAAGAAGTTTAATAAAAATATCTCCCTCTGCCTTAAGGTATAATATAAACAGATGCTTGTGCTTGCCAGGAATGAAAGCAATAGAGACCCCCAGTGAATTCATTATTATTTTTTTCTTACCTCCTTTTCTCTCTCTCTCTCTCTCTCTCTCTCTCTCTCTCTCTCTCTCCTCTCACTCTCTCTCTCTCTCTCTCTCTCTCTCTCTCTCTCTCTCTCTCTCTCTCTCTCTCTCTCTCTCTCTCTCTCTCTCTCTCTCCTTTTCTCCAGTTAATACAATAGTGACATTTCTCTCATATTTTATCCCCCTTTTCTTCTCTCTTAACGACATATTTCTCTCAGGCAGTTTAACTCAGCAGTGTGGAAAATGTGTCATGCAAAAATGTATCTGAGTGACAGAGACGACGGTGATCACATTGAAAGAAACAATTTGCTGATAGATAGATAGGGTTTGGTGGATTAATTTCAGTAGCGCCCTTAGAATAATTTGTGAGCCGGAAACTCGTCAAATTTCATTAATATTAACCATCTGCAATAAGAGGAGGACTTCCTTCCACAAAAAAAAAAAAAGAAAAAAAAAAAAAAAATAGTAATAATAATAATAATACTAATAATATAAATAATATAGTCTAGTAATAGTTATATATAACACTACACTATTATAAATGGTGAACTAACTTAATAACTACGAGCATACGATAATATCAAACGAGTCATAATTAAATATGTTTTCATTATATATACTTTTCCTCGCCTGCAGTATAGTTGGTCACACGTATAATGTTATATCCAATTACATTCCCAGTATAATTCATATACTAATAAAATATTTTTCAAATTTCGATACATGTTAATTAATCTGAGATAAGAAGTCTGATTATCACACTCATATGTTTTTCCTTCAGTTCAATAAAATGCTTAAGAATTTGCCTTGATAAATACAACCAAATGCGTCAAACATCATAAGAGGAATACAAATTCAAATGAAAAAAAAAAAAAATTGGAAGAAAAACCTTTGATATATTACGTTAACACAATATAATAAACAGAGATTAAATTCACCGAGATTATCTGTGTGTGTGTGTGTGTGTGTGTGTGTGTGTGTGTGTGTGTGTGTGTGTGTTGTGTGTGTGTGTGAGAGAGAGAGAGAGAGAGAGAGAGAGAGAGGAGAGAGAGAGAGAGAGAGAGAGAGAGAGAGAGAGAGAGAGAGAGAGAGAGAGAGAGAGAGAGAGAGAGAGAGAGAGAGAGAGAGAGAGAGAGGAGAGAGAGAGAGAGAGAGAGAGAGAGAGAGAGAGAGAGAGAGAGAGAGAGAGAGAGAGAGAGAGAGAGAGAGAGAGAGAGAGAGAGAGAGAGAGAGTTTGTGTGTGTGTGAGAGAGACAGAGAGAGACAGAGATACCTAAGAAACTCCTTGTCTTACACACTTCCACCCTCCAACCACAAACACTGCCATACTTTAGTCTAGAGTTTCCTGTAAGATGAGACAACAACATAATAACATAATATAAGCTTCTTCTCTCTCCTTGTGGGCTGCAATCATAACATCATCATACACCAATGTCTGAAATCCGAGAGCCCTGGGAAATTTAGTTATCAAGCCACCAGGTGTTCTGTACTCCTGGGGAATCATAATATAATACTGAGGTTTTCATAAGGAAGACTTAGTACTCATTTCCTGTTCCTTTTATTTTATTTTTTTTTCCTACTCATCTTCCTGTCTCTTGATCCTTCTCTTATTTTTGTTTTCCTCCTGCTCCCACACGGTTAATGTTTTTCCTTTTTTCCTCCTCCTACTCCTACTCCTTCTCCTCCTCCGTCTCTTCTTCTTCCTCCTCCTCCTCCTCCTGCTCCTTTTCCTCGACCAAAAGATATGACCCTGTTATTACCACACACTCACCCACTCACAACACGAACAAAATTTTACTCTCGTCTCAAGAGTCGCTTTATGAACTAGTGTCTCTCTGCTTATATTATTTAGTCAGAATTGCTCCAGACTTCATGACTTGGAAAAGTATATAGTTCTTATGGCGATTTTATTTTTATCTATATATTCTTTTGAGGGGGAGGTGGGTAAATTGGAAGGTCTCACAGATTTCTCTAAACAGTGCCATAAACAGTGTCATATACAGATCTCTAAACAGTGCCATAAACAGTGTCATAAACAGATCTCTAAACAGTGCCATAAACAGTGTCATAAACAGATCTCTGAACAGTGCCATAAACAGATCTCTAAACAGTGCCATAAACAGTGTCATAAACAGTGGCATAAACAGATCTCTATACAGTGCCATAAACAGATCTCTATACAGTGTCATAAACAGATCTCTAAACAGTGCCATAAACAGATCCTCAATTAGTACCATTGTGTACATCTGTTTTCTTCTGACATTGTTATGTGGAATCAGTAGCAATCCAAATTTGCCAACAAGAAAGTCCCCTTAAGATTATTTTCATTCTCCTGCTCTTCATTCACCTCCTTCTTCTCCTTATCTCCTCCTTTTACTGCTATTCATTTTTTTAATACTTCTTCATCTTCATCCTAATTTGTATCTTCCCTTTCATCCTTCTGCTCTTCATTCACCTCCTTCTTCTCCTTATATCCTCATTTTACTGCTATTCATTTTTTTACTACTTCTTCATCTTCATCCTTATTTGTATCTTCCCTTTCATCCTCCTGCTCTTCATTCATGTTGGATTAGGCTATATTATGCCAGAAGGAAACACACTATATCAACAAAGGAGAAGGTGACCTGGTTTGTTTGTGTAGGACAGGTTATAGTCATCACTTATATTCCCTCCAGTTCGCTAACAAGAGATTTCTCCTTTACTGTCTAATTAGAGTTGTTGCTAAAAGATGTATGTACGTCCATTTATGCATTCATTCATCCAAGCAGTTTCACTTCTACAGTATTTTAAAGATGTGTGTGTGTGTGTGTGTGTGTGTGTGTGTGTGTGTGTGTGTTAAGCAGTGGTGAATACATAGACAGGTGTGAAAGAAGGTGTATGTTTAAACTCAATGAAAGAGCAGTGTTTGCGTGGGTGTGTTTAAACCTTCTCTTACATGTATGATAGTGAGGGATGGTGTGTGTGTGTGTGTGTGTGTGTGTGTGTGTGTGTGTGTGTGTGTGTGTGTGTGTGTGTGTGTGTGTGTGTGTGTGTGTGTGTGTGTGTGTGTGTGTGTGTGTGTGTGTGTGTGTGTCTGTGTGTGTGTGTGTGTGCTTTAGTTAGTGTGAGAGGGGTTTTATTTTTTCCCCTCGTCAATAAGATTAAGGATCAAAGAGGGTAATTCACTTTTGTTACATTGGAGTGCCTTGATTCCTCCAAAGTATGTCAAGAAACAGGACCAGATGAACAAAAATAATGGTGTTTTGTTGCTTAGAATAGTGTGGAGGATTCAGTTGCTCCAGATTTACCAACACAAAATTTCTCCCTTAAGGACATCTGTGTAGGTATACTGTTTATAACTCAACTTGTGTCGAGTGCTGCCATCTGTGTTGAGCTTTATACAATTAACACATTAACAACAATTTGATACTTTATTTATTATCATGTCTCACATCTATAATATCAATGATAATAATAATAATAATAATAATAATAATAATACTGTGATAATAATAATAACAATAATAACAACAATAATAATAATAATAATAATCATAATAATAATAATCATAACAATAATAATAACACACACACACACACACCTTCCTCCCACTCATAAACTGTGATCTCTCCCTCCCACGCCTTCCCCTTCCTCCCTGGATTACACGAGTGATTGCTTCAACTTCCTTCCTTCATTCTCCTTGTTGCTAACACGTTGTACCCATCACCCTTCTCTTCCTCTTCCTTTCCTCTTTCCTCCTCCTTCCTCTCCTTTCTTTCTCCTCCTCCTTCTCCTCCTCTTCCTTTCCTCTTTCCTTCTCCCTTCTCTTCTCTTTCCTCCTCTTTCCTCCTCCTTCCTCTCCTTACATCCTTCTCCTCTTTCCTTCTCCTTACTTCCTCCTCCTCTTCTCTCCTCCTTCCTTTCCTCTTTCCTCCTCCTCCTCCCTCTCCTTACATCCTCCTCCTCTTTCCCTCTCCTTACTTCCTCCTCCTCTTCTCTCCTCCTTCCTTTCCTCTCTCCTTCTACTTTCTCTTCTCTTTCCTCTCCTTTCATCCCCCTCCTCTTCTCTCCTCCTCCTTCTTTCCTCTTTCCTTCTCCTTCCTCTCCTTTCATTCATCCCCCTCCTCTCCTCCTCCTCCTTTCCTCTTTCCTTCTCCCTTCTCTCCTTTCATTCATCCCCCTCCTCTTCTCTCCTCCTCCTTCTTTCCTCTTTCCTTCTCTTTCTCTCCTTTCATTCATTCCCCTCCTCTCCTCCTCCTCCTTTCCTCTTTCCTTCTCCCTTCTCCTCCTCATTTCATCCCCCTCCTCTCCTCCTCATCCTCCTTTCCTCCTTCTCCTTCCTCTCCTTTCATCCCCCTCCTCTCCTTCCTCACCTCTCTCTCTCCTCCTTCGTCTCCTTTCCTTCTCTTCCCTCTCTCTTGCCCTACGACCTTCTCCACCACCCACTTATGCACCACAGCGTACCTAATGTATAATATGTTTACTCAAGCGTGTTTCAAGGAGGTAAGGGGGATGGTGGGGACGGTATGGGACGCGCGTTTATTAACCTTTTGAGCCTCGTTGAATCTTCCTGGGCACGATAGGTCAGGCGACGGGAAAGGTTCGGTGAAGGAAATTAAAAAAAAAGAGGTAGGGAGGAAAGAGTTAGAAAGGGGAAGTGGGGATGGAAAGAGTACAGGGAAAGAGGTGGTGAGAAGAGAGTAGAGGGAAAGAGGTGGTGAGAAGAGAGTAGAGGAAAAGAGGTGGTGAGAAGAGAGTAGAGGGAAAGAGGTGGTGAGGGAAGAGTAGAGGGGAAGTAGGAAGGGAAGAGTAGAGGGGAAGAGGTGGTGAGGGAAGAGTACAGGGAAATTGAGATGGAAGAGTAGAGTGAAAGTAGGGATGGAAGAGTAGAGGGAAAGTGGGGATGGAAGAGTGGATGGGAAAGAGGTGAGGGAAGATGTGAAATATGATAAAGGATAGCCAAAGATTGCATACATACACCTTACGAATTGCACGAGAGAGTCTTACGTATTGCACGAGTCTTGCGTATTGCACGAGAGTCTAACGTAATGCACGAGAGAGTCTTACGAATTGCACGAGAGAGTCTTCAGATAATATTCCTACCCTACCATTCAAATAGTTACGAATGAAATGGTAAGGTAATTTCATGGTATACATACACACACATCTCAGTTCTGTCGTGTCAATAATTATATCTGTAAGTAATGTACATGTGTTGTGTGCGACTTCATACATAATATTAATAATAATAATGATAATAATAATAATAATCATAATAATATTAATAATAATAATAATAATAATAATAACGACAATAATTATTATCATAATAATAATAATAATAATAATAATAATAATAATAACAATAATAATAATAATAACAACGACAATAATAATAACAATAACAACAACAACAATAACAGGTTAATTAAATACAGAATGTTGGCCAATAATTTCTGTGTGAATGAATGTAGGTGAGGTTCATTATGTGTGTCAAGTTGGGTCAGATTCCACGAGGTAATTAGAGGGATCTAGCTGTAATGAGGACCTAATGATCTTATGGAGAGAAGATTCTTTTGTTGGTTGAATTTGGAAGGTCTCTGCTGATTCCTCCAAACTATGCCAGGAAACAGATGCTCTCCTCAATGCTGCTACTACTACTTGGGTATCTGATGTTGCGTTGTATAGTCCAGAGGAATCAGTATAGCCTCTAACTAACTTGTCTATCACATTACGAGTATCACAGGTTCGTTAATAATTATGCCTCTTCATTTTCCATTCCTGTTTCCTGCCTCCTAAATATTTCACCGAGACACACACACACACACACACACACACACACACACACACACACACACATATATATATATACACACACACACACACACACACACACACACACACACACACACACACACACACACACACACACACACACACACACACACACACACACACACACACAATATAGTATCTGGACTTCCACTACAGAAACTATATTATTCTGTTACTATGGTATTTTATCACTTTACCAAGTTGTTAATTTTAACATACAGTATAATGAACATCAAGTTGTGATGTTCACGTTAATTTGCGGCCCCGATTTTAATCCCACATCAAAAACCGTGTTCATATGATATAAACCATTAAAAGGGAAGCGTAGTATATATGCCAGGAAATAGATTCAGTATATTTACAGCCGATCTCATCACAGCTTGGAGGAATCAGTAGCCCTCCACTTCCCTCCCAACAAATTACTTTCATACGATACATAACCAGAACAAGCCAATATTTACCTCATTATACAAATAGGTAATCATGTTTGTGATAGTATAGTTAAGAAGAGTTAGAAGCCTTCCACTTTGCCCATAATAGTAGATAATTAGGTTTGCTGTGGTGTAGTTTAGATTAGTTAGAACCCTTCCATTTTACACACAATAAGACACACCTTTATACAAGTAGGTAATCATGTTTGTAATAGTATAGTTTAGAGGAGTTAGAAGCCTTCCACTTTACCCATAATAGTAGATAATTAGGTTTGCTGTGGTGTAGTGTAGAGGAGTTAGAAGCCTTCCATTTTACACACAATAACACACACCATCAGGCCACACAACTACAGTGAGTTTTTATTTCAGTTATGTAAGTTAGTATAAATTATTTACATAGGTTAATGATGTGTGTCTATAATACACATGAGCTGCTATATAAAGAAGAGTATATATAGATATGATTAGGTTATTTCTTTGGTTATGAGAGGGAGACAAAATCCTTAGAGATAATAGAAATGTGATAAAAGATAAAAAGAACGAGTGGGGAAAAATATGACCAAGTTATAAAGAACTGCGTCCAATTAAATATACATAAAACACAGGCATGGAAGTGGAAAATGAGGAGGGAGGAGGGAGGGAAGGAAGGGAGGGTAGGAGGGTAGGAGGGAAGGAGTGAGGAAGGGAGGAGGGTAGGATGGAGAAAGGGAGGAGGGTAGGAGGGAAGGAGTGAGGAAGGGAGGAGGGTAGAGGAGGGAGGGAGTGAGGAAGGGAGGAGGTAGGAAGCGAGGAAAAGAAATAGGAGAGGGAGAAGGGATGTTAGCAGAGTGGGAAATAAGAAAAATAAAAGGAGGAGAAATGTAGAAAGGAGAGAATGGAAGGAGAAGGGGAAAAAGTAGGAAAGAAGAAATGGAAGTAGCGAGGGAAATGTGAAAGAAAGATATAATGGAAGAAGAAGAAGAAGAGAGATGTAGGAAGGAAGAAATGGAAGGAGAGAGGGAAGTAAGAAAATGACAGAGTTAGTAAGTAATAATCGACGTAGTAACAAAGGAAAGAAAACATTGAAGGAAGGAAGGAAGGAAGAAGGGAAAGGACAATAAGGAAAAAGAAAAAATGAGTGAGAGTTGGCGGGAAGGTACACAGGTAGAGTCAGTGACCAGGGAAAACCATCAAAGCATAATGTGAGACTGGGAGAGGGAAGGAGGTATGTACAGCCACAATCAAATAACCACCAACACTTTCCTTCCATCGTGCAAATAAATTAGTATCATATCAAACTATAATCATACAACACCTTATGTCAACTCAACCCCCTCAATTACTATTAAGAGGTGCTGCAATATCATACATGTTTTGTTCTTTATTACAAAGATATTTATTATGATGGAAGGAAAGTGTCGGTGGACATTTGATTGTGGCTGTACATACATACAACAGAGGGAGTGTGGGCGGCTTGCTATAGTTAGATGGTTGGTTAGTTAGTGAGAGAGAATATCACGGTGACAGCAGGGAAGAGATCAGGTGGTGTACTCAGGTTAACATAATACACTTGGAAGGTCAAAATGCCAAGCCGCATACTCCTCTGATGATTTATTTACTGGAGGGGAAATTGAGAAGGGATGAGGCCAGGGAAAGTAAGAGGCGAAGGAAGGAAGGAAGGAAGGAAGGAAGGAAGGAAGGAAGGAAGGAAGGAAGGAAGGAAGGGAATAGCAAATGAAGGACTGAAGGAAAGGGAAATGAAGAAGGAATCAAAATGAGCAGCAAGATAGGAAAGATATACCAGACGAAGAGAAACGAGGTATAGAGGAAATAAAATGAGCAGAAAGGGAATACAAGAGGAAGAAAGGAATGATAGGAACACACACACACACACACACACACACACACACACACACACACACACACACACACACACACACACACACACACACACACACACACACACACACACACGCCCACACACACACACACGCCCACACACACACACACGCACATCCACACCCACACATAAATGAATCCGTGGAAAAATCGACTTAGCACTGACATTTTTTTTTGGAAAGTGCAGGCAGGATATATCATGGTTTTGTCTGAACACGAGAGAACAAAAGTCAATCGAGTCAAGGGAAAAATTACAGACAGACCTCCTGATGTACACAAACACTGGGTGAAAAAGATTATCCCCAATTTTGTCACAGGAAATGATTGTGTCGCTGCCGTTTATCTTTAGAGGCGAGATTGAGTTTCCTGATTGTTTTTGTCATTTCTTTTCGGTTCGTCATTGGTTCTTTCCTTCCCTCGGCGTCATTGAGTGGAAGAGCTATTATGGCTGTCTGGTGTTTTGTTGGCTGGTGGTGGTGACAAATAGTAAATAGTCATGCATTCATTCATTCATTCATTCTTGTGTGTGTGTGTGTGTGTGTGTGTGTGTGTGCGCTCTCTCTCTCTCTCTCTCTCTCTCTCTCTCTCTCTCTCTCTCTCTCTCTCTCTCTCTCTCTCTCTCACACACACACAGATATACTTCAGCAGCTTTTACAATACAGAACAGAACTCTCTCTCTCTCTCTCTCTCTCTCTCTCTCTCACACACACACACACACACACACACACACACACACACACAGGACTAATCAAAAGCAATAATAATTAATCCTTGCCATGACTTTTCTAACACACACACACACACACACCGGAAGCCTTGGTCCGTGTAATGATATGTATGTATAGGTGGATATAACCATGTGTATCCAGTCACTCTCATTTCCGGTTCGACTTTTACTTTTCTATGGGAGCGAATCGTTTCATATAATTTTTTTCTTTAGGTGCAGCTGTTCGAATTTTTTCTTCTGTTTTTCTAATGAGTTCGTGATGAAGGGAATCTGTTTGTATGTAAAAATGATACGATATATAGATTAGGTACAGTAGTTCCTGTTCTTATATTTTCTTCTTTATTCTATACGGGGGATACAACACAGTCAGGGAATTTAAAAGGGGGGAGTTTCTTCTTCTTGATAAATTGAAGGGTGACTGAATCCTCCAAACTATGTCACGAAACAATAGATCCCCTATTTGTAACATTGAAGTGATTTATTTCCTAGGATGGTTTGAAGGAATCAGTAGCCTTCCAATTTACCAAAAAGAGCTTCTTCCCTCCTTAAGGTTACCGATTCCCATAAACTCTTGACACGAAGTAAACTACCTTAGTGTAGATGTTGCACTCAGATAAAGGTTATAGGAATAAATTACTTAGCTGAGAAAATCATATGCCTATTAGAATATCGGTTTATCCCTAATTGTCCGACAACACACACTCCTTAAATAACACAGATACACGTGTGGGAATTAAACATGTTTCCTTCTCTATGCACAACACACACTCCTTCCATAACACAGATACACGTGTGGGAATTAAACACGTTTCCTTCTCTATCCACAACACACACTCTTTCCATAACACAGATACACGTGTGGGAATTAAACATGTTTCCTTCTCTATGCACAACACACACTCCTTAAATAACACAGATACACGTGTGGGAATTAAACACGTTTCCTTCTCTATGCACAACACACACTCCTTAAATAACACAGATACACGTGTGGGAATTAAACACGTTTCCTTCTCTATGCACAACACACACTCCTTAAATAACACAGATACACGTGTGGCTTTTAAACACGTGTCTTTCTCTATCCACCAATGAAAACATACATTCATACATACATAAAAACAAACAATAGTCATACGTATAAAGTCACGCCCTGAATATATTTTTAAAGCAGTTGAGTAAATAACTAATCATGCTCGAAAATGTTATCAGCCTCGCCAGCAGCTGCACGAAAAGGAACAAAAACAACACCAACTTCACCTATGAGAAAATTGGAAGGTAAACAGGAAGTGAGAGTATGAGAGAAAATATTATGATTATGGAATTTTATACTGTACCGTACGTCCTCCAGCTATATGTAACACACACACACACACACACACACACACACACACACAAATATATCAACACGTACACAATCATACACCTAAGTTCACACACACACACACAATTTCCATCTGATACGTATGTGACTTCCGGAATGTATTAATTAATGATCTGTGTGAGGACGAGATATCCTGTATTTAATCCTCCTTCACTTGACAACTCGAGAGAAGGAAGGACACTCACTGGGGACGACTTAATACTACAACGTTATGGTGTTCTGGATGAGACGAGGACCATGTTATAGTTGAGATAGATGAAGGAGAGGAGGAGGAGAGGAGAGAGGAGGGAGGAGAGAGGAGGGAGGAGAGAGGAGGATGAGAGAGAAGGAGGAGGAGGAGTAGTAGTAGTAGAGGAAGAGAGGGATGAAGGAGAGGAGGATGAGAGAGGAGGACCATGTAGTATTAGAGATAGATGAAGGAGAGGAGAGGAGTGAGGAGGATGAGAGAGGAGAGGAGAGTAGTAGTAGTAGTAGTAGTAGTAGTAGTAGTAGTAGTAGTAGTAGTAGTAGTAGATGATGAGGGGGAAGATATGAGTGAGGAGGATGAGGATGAGAGAGGAGGATGACCAGGAGTAGTAGAGGATGAGGGGGAAGAAAGTGAGGAGAGGAGTGAGGAGGAGGAGGAGGAGGTGGCGGAACAGGAAGAGGTTGAGAGAGGAATAGGAAGAGTTGGATGAGGGTGAATGAGGGATGAGTGAGAGAGGAAGGAAGTGGAGGGTGAGAGAGGAGAAGGAGGAACAGGAAGAGGATGAGAGAGGAAGAGTTGGAATGAGGGATGAGTGAGAGAGGAAGGAAGTGGAGGGTGAGAGAGGATGAGTGAGAGAGGAGAAGGAGGAACAGGAAGTAAATGAGAGAGCAAGAGATAGATAAAGGGGAAGAGATAGGTAGAAGGCAGGAAAAGGAAGATAAGAAAGGAAGAACATAAAAGCAGAGAGAGAGAGAGAGAGAGAGAGAGAGAGAGAGAGAGAGAGAGAGAGAGAGAGAGAGAGAGAGAGAGAGAGAGAGAGAGAGAGAGAGAGGAAAAGGAGAAGCTGGATAAATCCTTCCTGTCCTGCATAGTAATCGCTCTGGGGAAGGCTTAGCGATGTGGGACCTTGTCTAGTTACCTCTCCATGCAGTTGTGTGTGTGTGTGTGTGTGTGTGTGTACCTTCTGCCCTCACAGCACATCATATCATGTCCTTGACTCGTCCTGTGTGGTATTGGTGCCATTCTCTATGTCTTTATTCTTACCACATTTACAATTTTTCATTATTTTGTATCCATGAACATTGACTCTTTACACAGGCTAACATCAGACGAGTTAAATCAACTGATGAATAAATTAAGATAAAGTTCTGGGCACACATTATCTAAAGTGGCAATCTCGTGTTGTAAGAACATTGTATAATACTCTTCCATACTATATAAGAGAACGTTACCTAAGCCAGAAAACACCCTGAGACTGACAACTTCATCATACATTCCTAAAGAAAGTAAAACAAAAAATACTGGAACGAAGAGTTTTTGTGACCTTCACGTGATATGTTAAATGTAAACAAAGAAAGCACACGTATAAAAAAAAAAAAAAAAAAAAAAAATACAGAGAAAGAGAAAGGAGTCGCTGTGGACCTGGAAGGGTAAAACATTTCTTCAGTCAGGACACACACACACACACACACACACACACACACACACACACACACATAGACACACACACTTCCTTCTCCCTTCAACACTTTTCTTTGTGCCTCTCTCTCAGTTTCTGTTTCCCCCACCTTCCCTTTCTCTCTTGCTACCTTCCTCTTTTCCATATATTTCACTTTTCTCACCATTTCCTTCCTCCTATCTTCCCTCTCTTACTCTCCCGTTCACGTCCTTCTCTTCTTACCTTCTCCTTCTCCCTGTTCTGTCCACTTTTATATCTTCTTACTTCCCTCTTCTCCCTCTTCCATTCGCCCTTATCTCTTCTTATTTACCCAATCTCCCTCTTCTATTCGCCTTTCTCTCCCTCTTCTGTTCACTTTTATCACTTCTTAACTCCCTCTTCCATTCGCCCTTATCTCTTCCTATTTACTCATTCTCCCTCTTCCATTCGCCCTTATCTCTTCCTATTTACCCATTCTCCCTCTTCCATTCGCCCTTATCTCTTCCTATTTACTCATTCTCCCTCTTCCATTCGCCCTTATCTCTTCCTATTTACTCATTCTCCCTCTTCCATTCGCCCTTTTCTCTTCCTATTTACCCTTTCTCCCTCTTCCATTCGTTTTTCTCTTCCTATTTACCCATTCTCCCTCTTCCATTCGCCCTTTTTCTCTTCCTATTTACCCATTCTCCCTCTTCTATTCGTCTTTCTCTCTATCCTCATTTATTACTCCTCCCAACCCCGACCTCCCGCTTCCACAGAAAATGTCAATATGCTGTAAACTGCTATTGTTGTGTGCCGTTGGGGTTTTAAAGAGGAGTGGTCGTCACCTTATCGTTGTCGCTGCTGCTGTTGTTGTTGTTCTCCGGTGATCCTGTCATTGGTGTGTGTGTGTGTGTGTGTGTGTGTGTGTGTGTGTGTGTGTGTGTGTGTGTGTGTGTGTGTGTGTGTGTGTGTGTGTGACATCTGTACAACCCAGCAAGTCACACACACACACACACACAGGTAGGTAGGTATAGGTGGGTGTCTGATGATGGCTGGAGGTGTTGGCTGCATCTGTTTCCCAAGGCCAAGGGTCCATTTTTTTACACACTCTATCTTTTTACTTGAGGCGACACCTGTCATTTCCACACCCACAACACTTTCACCATAATAGTTTTTTAAGAGGATATTTTTATTTCTGAGATTTTACAGTAATAATCTTGAGTTTCTGCATATTTTATTTTAATGGACTGCAGCCTAAGTGACGTGTTTATTTTATGCACTGAATAACGCTCATCAATATTACACATTGTCGATTATTGTCGATGGTAACAAGGCTTCATAAAAGGGAAAAAAATACTTTCATAGCAATTTGTAAATGCAACAACGCTTTGAAGTCACCTAGTAATTAATCGTACCATCGGAAAATACAATATCAGATGATGCCTCTACCTTTACCTACCGTCAACTCTGGGTTTAATCTGCTTTTAATTTTACCTTCAGTTCAAGCGGCGATAAACAACGATGGAATTTACAACAACAAAAACGACTCGTTCTTATCAGTATCTATTTCACCTTTGACGAGACATTTTTCGGACATCAAACACACACGAGTTATATACCTACATTTAATTACTAATGGTGATGAAAGAGAACACATACAGAAAGGAGAATTCCGATACATTCAAGGTTTTCACTTTGCTGAGTCGTTAGCCAACTTTGTGTGTGTGTGTGTGTGTGTGTGTGTGTGTGTGTGTGTGTGTGTGTGTGTGTGTGTGTGTGTGTGTGTGTGTGTGTGTGTGTGTGTGTGTGTGTGTGATAATCTCCAGGAACTGTTCAAGGTTACGTACGCTGTATTCATCAATAGTCCAGAAGGTTATACGTGATGTCTTGTATGTATAATCCAGTATAATAGACAAACAACGCAATGGGAATGTTAATGATTTGAAGCGAGGGAATCTTTTCGTTAAGTGTGAATTTGGTTAAGGACCCTGTGATCGTGTATAAAATTGGAGACTTCTGATTCCTCCTGACCATGCCACGAAACAAGCTCCTTCCCTATAGGTTGTGTTTCGTGGCAAAATTTGAAGGACTCGTTTATATCCAATTTTCAGACTACATCACAGGGTCCCTTAAAAATGAGATTCTCTTGTTGGTAAACTGGAGGGCTAGTAATTCCTCCAGACTATGCCAGAACACAGACGCCCTCAATGGTGTTAATAGGGGATCTGTTGTTTCGTGGTATAAATTGGAAGAATCAGAGACCTTCTAATTCACCAACAAAAGGATCTTCCCTTAAGAGTGAATTTGACAGCAAAGTAACAAGCAAGATAATGAATATATCATTACACTTTTGGTACATTGGAGCGCCTTGATTCCTCCAAATTATGCCAGGAAACAGGACCAAGTTAACAATAATCACTGTGTACTGTTGCTTAGTATAGTCTGGAGGAATCAGTTGCTCCATATATACCAACACTGTAATACCCCCTTCAGGAAATTCAATACAATTCGGACACACTCCCAGTTGTTTGTTTTGTTTCGTGTTTTGTTTTATGCAGCTGTGATATTGTACCGGGAGTTGCCGACGTCAGTATTTCTATTAATAGCAAGTGAAGTGTTTATTTAATAACGAAGCGATGATGATAGAAGGCAAGTGTCAGGGGGGAATTATTTTTAGCTATCTATCTATATATATACACACACACTCACTCACTCTCTCTCTCTCTCTCTCTCTCACTCTCTCTCTCTCTCTCTCTCTCTCTCTCTCTCTCTCTCTCTCTCTCTCTCTCTCTCTCTCTCTCTCTCTCTCTCTCTCTCTCTGTGTGTGTGTGTGTGTGTGTGCTACAACAGTAAACTCTATTACAACCAAAATAATAATAATAATTATAACAATAATGATAATAATAATAAAAAGGATAACAACAACAATAATAATAATAAAAATAATAATAATAACAATAACGATAACGATAATAACCATCATCCACTTTCTATATAACAAACCTTTATTCCTCTTGATGTACCGGTATACTTATAAGTTTTTCACCCAACGACAAAAACGCGAGCGGGTGACATGACCTCCCCTGGACTTTGACCCCCTCCCTCTGCACTGCCAATAATTTAATATGTCACGCTTTTGACGTCACCAGCAACAGCAGAGGGAAACGGGGTGGAGGGGGGGGTGTGATGCGTTGTGACATATGTATGACCTGTGACGCTGTGGTGACCTGTGACGCTGTGGTGACCTATGACCTGTGGTGACCTTTGACCTGTGGTAACCTATGACGCTGTGGTGACCTGTGACGCTGTGGTGACCTTTGACCTGAGACCTGTGGTGACCTATGACCTGTGGTGACCTGTGACGTTGTGGTGACCTATGACGCTGTGGTGACCTGTGACCTATGTATGACCTGTGATGCTGTGTTGACTGCTGGGAATATAACATGAACTCAATTGTGTGTCACCCCTTGTATCCTTCTTGTATCCTTGGAGTCCTCTGTGTCACCTCTTGTATTCTTCTTGTATCCTTGGAGTCCTCTGTGTCACCCCTTGTATCCTTGGTGACCTTGTTGTTCCTTCTACCATCCCTCAACCAACCACCTATAACTTTGGTACTTACTGGCACCATATTCACTATTGATCTAGTAGTTGTTGTTGTTGTTGGTTTACTTGTCTACTTTCTATCATCTCACTCACCGTCCCCTTTACTAAATTAACTGTTCCACTCTGTCGTCCATTTTCTCCCTCTAACTAAATATCCTCACTGACTGTCCTTACCTCATTGCCCACTCACTATCTTTACCTATTTCCAGAGCTGCAGTGAGTGGTGAAGGCTGGCGAGTGCAGTTCTGAGTTTAGCATGTCCTGAAATATTAATCGAACAAGAATTCATTTTGTTTGACAGGTCTTGGTGAAGGAGGCCGTGTGATGGATCGCTAAAATTTGCAAACCAAAGAGAGTAAGAGAGAGAGAGAGAGAGAGAGAGAGAGAGAGAGAGAGAGAGAGAGAGAGAGAGAGAGAGAGAGAGAGAGAGAGAGAGAGAGAGAACAATGTATCCTTATATACCTCATTCATAACGCCCTAATTATAAACCAGAAAACATTATTATTAACATTAACATATAATTTAGTTGGTTTAGACCGTGAATCACGTTGAGCCTTGAACACGTCTGAGTCACATGGTCTGTAAAAATTGTTCTTTCAATCATCAAAGCCGCCTACCTCATTCACACCCAATTTGCTCTCTTTCTCTCTCTTTCTCTCTCTCTCTCTCTCTCTCTCTCTGTGTGTGTGTGTGTGTGTGTGTGTGTGTGTGTGTGTGTGTGTGTGTGTGTGTGTGTGTGTGTGTGTGTGTGTGTGTGTGTGTGTGTGTGTGTGTGTGTGTGTGTGTGTGTGTACAGATCCCCTAACAATGGTTAATCCTTTGTACAGACACAGGAAGCTGGAGGGGAACAAGGGACGTAGGTGGGAAGAAGACCACAGGCATTATTAATTATCAATCACACAATCATACAATAACATTTTTCTCCTTCCACAGGCGAGTGAATGTGTGTGTTTGTGTTTACAGGTGGGAGAAGAGAGGGAGCTACAGGCAGGTGTCCGTCCCTCGTGTTTGTGTTTACAGGTGGGAGAAGAGAGGGAGCTACAGACAGGCGTCCGTCCCTCGTGTTTATGTTTACAGGTGGGAGAAGAGAGGGAGCTACAGACAGGCGTCCGTCCCTCGTGTTTATGTTTACAGGTGGGAGAAGAGAGGGAGCTACAGACAGGCGTCCGTCCCTCGTGTTTATGTTTACAGGTGGGAGAAGAGAGGGAGCTACAGACAGGCGTCCGTCCCTCGTGTTTATGTTTACAGGTGGGAGAAGAGAGGGAGCTACAGACAGGCGTCCGTCCCTCGTGTTTATGTTTACAGGTGGGAGAAGAGAGGGAGCTACAGACAGGCGTCCGTCCCTCGTGTTTGTGTTTACAGGTGGGAGAAGAGAGGGAGCTACAGACAGGCGTCCGTCCCTCGTGTTTATGTTTACAGGTGGGAGAAGAGAGGGAGCTACAGACAGGCGTCCGTCCCTCGTGTTTATGTTTACAGGTGGGAGAAGAGAGGGAGCTACAGACAGGCGTCCGTCCCTCGTGTTTATGTTTACAGGTGGGAGAAGAGAGGGAGCTACAGGCCGTCCACTGTGTTTACGTTTCCAGCCTTCGGGATAATCAATCAATTCATTAGTTCTGATTTGTTCACAGAGATTATCAAAGGACTGCCGGCCATACATGCAGCAGCTGACCAATTATTAGATTCTGAAACGTTTGCCTACTCAGTGTTGTTGTTGTTGTTATTGTTGTTGTTGTTTTTGTACATTCACACAGGCTTAATGTATATGTATGTATGTATGTATGTATCGATCACATGGGATGCCTTCCTGGAAACGCTATATGGATGGCTTGTTATTGGGTGTTTGGAGATCTATAAAGAGTTTCTTTGATATGGAAAATCCTTAACAGAGGCAGAGTAGAATAAACGGACAGAGAGGGATATATATATATATATATATATAACTAGGCTACAATATTTTCACACACTATAGGATAATCTGCAATCTGGGAACGATCGTAAATAAATAACATGTTTTTCTGTTAATATTTTCACCTATCTATCTCTCACAAACGCTCACAACACGAGTATACGCTTTATCCCAGCCAGGTACAGACTCGCCTCCTGTAAGCAGCTCCACAACTGACTGATCTGAAACCAACCATTTATACCTTAACATGTTTCAGGGGGTGAACTGTGTTGGGCATTTGGTGTGTTTTTTAAGGGAGATTCTTTTGTTGGTGATGATGGCGTCTGTTTTCCGGTTTATATAGTTAGGAGGAATCAGCAGCCTTCCAATTTGCCAACAAGAGAATCTCTCTTTAATCCTCCAAACCAAAGAATAAGTTACTAGACTATCATTTCGTCCACAACAACAAAAATGACCCCATTCATTATGCCTTCCTGGGTTTTTGTACCATGGTTATTACTGTGTGTTGTTGTTATTGATAATGTTGTTGTTGACAGTCAAGTGATGTTGGGAAGATGCAATATTGATCCTCAGTGAGTTGCATGTGTGTGTGGCTGACTATTGCAGGCGTGAGAGCAGAAGTGAAGATAAAGGCCAAGGAGAAGAAGATGGAGCCTAAGGTAGACAACAACAACAACAACTACAACAACAACAACAGGAGCCTGCCCGTCAGAGAGGAACAACAGAAAGGTGACGTTGGTGAGGCTGACGATGACGGTGACCCTAAACAAGTTATCAGAGTGGGTCCCGAGAACACCCAGGTCCGTCTTGGGGAAAACGTCTACCTCTGTTGTATCGTCGACCACCAGAAGGGCAAGGCTCAATGGACCAAGGATGGATTCGCTCTCGGTGAGTGTGACATGATGGACTCCCCAATCCCCCAACTCCCACTCCCACTCTCCTCCAAAATTCATCGTTATACACTATACATATCTCCATTCCCAAACCATCTTACCACATCACAGTTGTCATAATTGTATACTGCACATACTGTACATCTCTATTCACAAACAATAACAAAAGACAATATTCATAGTTATACATTACACATACATCTCTATTAAAAAACAATCACAGAAGAAAAGAGACACTGCACATACATCTCTATTAATTAAAAAACAATCACAGAAGAAAAGAGTTAAAATTATTCACTGCACATACATCTCTATTCTCAAATAATCACATAGGGCCCTCAGTGACTTATTATCACTCTGTTCATATCTCTATCACCAAACGATCACAAGAAACCAACAGAACTACATCATTCTACTTCCTTATTCCTACCACGAGTTTCTCCATTCCTTCTAACAATCTATTTAAACGCGTATCTTCTTATCCCATTCCCTCATAGGCTAGACTAAGGTGTGCAACTAGGGAACACCAGATATATAATATTATACTGCATATTTACGTCTTTCTATCCTCAAACCATCACTTCTTCCTAACCTAGATGGGATTCATATTATCCCAAGTCTTTAAATTATACTGTCGATAAACATAATGCTGTTCCTGTCATATGTTTCTTTATATGTACTTTTCTCCCCAAAACTATATATGAATGTTATCACGTTCGTTCCTTATACAGTATGTCCATAATTATGCCTTTCTTTTAACCGACAAGTGTATTCTTTTTCCTTAGTAGTCTTCCATGTACTTCATATCCCCAAGGAACTACTAACGAACATTATCTCAATCATCCATACATAGGTTTTCATATTTCTCACAACATCCCAGCATTATTCTATAGTGAACAAAGATATTACCTCCCCCAATGACATGTGAACTGTGACTCACTTTCCGCTAAGAGCAAAAAATTACACACACACACACACACATAAGTTCAACAGTGAATACCTTGCCGCTTCCCTGCCACAGAATAGAATGTTGGAGGAGAATACAAGGACACTGAAACATGCGAGGGTAATAATTTAAGGAGCGGGCATATTATTTCATTTTTCTCGTGAAATTACATGAAGGTCACAGATTCCTCCATACATACTAACCCTCAGAACAACACTTATACTGATGGAACTGGTTTTGTGATACAGTTTGGAGGAATCATTAGTTAATAAATAAATAATAATAATATAATAATAATAATAATATGTTCTTGGTTCATAATACTCGATCCTTAAAGGGACCCCGTGATGTAGTTAGAAAATTTGAGGTTAGTGAGTCCTTTTAACACTGCCTTGAAACACCATGCACTACTTACAATGAAGGAGCTTGTTTCATGGCAGAGTCAGGAGGAATCAGAAGCCACCAAGTCTCATACACGATCACACACACAAAGTCCTTATTAATTAAAGAGACGACAAGGAAAATCAGAAAGGAAAATTGCCCCTTGGTAAATACAGCAGGGTTGAAATTCATCTGTGTTAGTATTTATTCAACAAGAAAACAGCGACGATGATTGAAATAGAAACAAACAGGTAAAGGGAAATATATATATATATATATATAGATAGATGGATATATATTGAAGCAAGGTCAGTTCATAGTGACTGATAACAATTAACGTTTTATACATACAATATCATTTTAGATATTCCCATTTGCAAAATTATTGAAACATAGTGAGAGTTCAATCATCGATGTCCAATAATTAATGAATGCAAAAAGTGACAGAAAATACAGCACCGTTTACTGAAGTAAAGGAATATACTAAAAGAAATATAGAGGAATAATAATAACAATAATAATAATAATAATAATAATAATAAGAAGAAGAAGAAGAAGAAGAAGAAAAAACACATGTACAGTTGCTGACAAAAGATCTTTCCACCTACTCATTTCAAACTTCGTATAATATGGAACAGATTTTGAAGATGTGAGTAATTTTGTGATGGCAGATAGAATCTATATACATAAATATACACATACATATTAAGTATACACATACATATAAGTATACACATACATATAAGTATACACATACATATAAACATACACATACATATAAGTATACACATACATATAAGTGTACACATACATATAAGTATACAC